>JBBYHK010000022.1:6071003-6148610 GCA_038382065.1 Adansonia grandidieri
ATGACAGCATCCTCACTGTTCTTCATTTGAATACACTGGTAGTGATCCATTTCCTGCCATAAATTCTTCAAAGTATTGGCATACTCTGTGACCGATCGATTTCCTTGTTTGGTAGCGGAGATCGTTGTCTTGATCTCAAAGATTTGTGTAGCATCATGCTTCTTTGAATATCTGACGAATAGCCTCCCATATCTCTTTGGTAGTAGCTAAAAACATGCATGTGTCACTTATTTCTGGCACCATGGAATTGCATAGCCAAGACATGACCGTGGAATCTTCTTCATCCCAAGCAGCAAATTTCGGATCTCCCAATTCGGGTCCAGTCCCAAGTATGTGGCTGAGTTTCCCTTTTCCTAAAAGTTTTAACAAAGTGAGTCCACTTAAGATAATTTTTTCCGTTTAGCCTATATGCCGCATGAATATTTTGCAATTCTCCAAAGGTCTGACTTACTGTAGTCTCTTCAGAATGGACGGTGATTTGTGAAACTTCCGACATTCTAAAATTTTTGGAAAAAAGGACAAAGAGGCCATAGAAAACAAAAAGTAGAGAAACTGAAGATAAAAGGCTGTCACAAAGAGAAACGATTCAAAGAACCTCAAGCTCTGATACCATGTTGAATGAAAAGAAGAAATTGTGTTTTTCCTTATTCACATTACTACGTATATCAAGGGCTTTTATACTACGTATATCAAGGGCTTTTATAAGCCAAAGAATCAAAGATTGTCAACTCTAAAAAACAGGAAACAAATAAAATCAGAATATTTTCCCCCATAATTAGGTACAAAATCAGGATCAAATTAATTTAGATTTTCTCCCAAATATTAGCAGTCAATGATTTCCATGATTTCTAGCATTCCTAAAATTCAGCAGTCAATGATTTCCATCAGTGCTAAATTTAATTTTTCTTGTATCTTTCTCTGTGTCGTAAATGTAGAGCAATTATCTATTTGAAGTAAATTAAAAAGCTATCATCTGGAATTAAATTAGTTGTACTAGATTAGTCCTATGTTTTTATTACATAACTCTTTTAAGTATTAAAAATACTGTTTCCAACATTGATTTTTTTTTTGGTCGTTTGTATCTAATGCTGAAGAGGAAAAAAAAGGGGAAAAAAAAAAAGAACCATTACCTGCCTTTAGTTTTCTTTCATGGGAAAGCACTTGGGCAGTTCTTTGACATTTTATTAAATGAACGTGAATGTGGTAGTGTTCAAATTTTGAAGGTCATGAATGTAATAATTTGTGTTTGATTTTTGAAATACTGGAAGGGGCATTTTGCTTTGCTGGAGTTATTGTCACTGCGGATATTTAGTTTACTAGATTATTCTGGCGTGATAAAATTATCAATCTTGTACTTGACTTGCTTTGTTTAATTGTTGTCTGATAAAGAGTGTATGATTGCAGGGTTTAGTAAATAACTTGATCTCCCTTGGATTGGGACGCGAAGCAGCATTTTCAGCTGCGGTTTTGGGAGACAATGCTCTTATGGAGAAGGCATGGCAGGATACTGGGATGCTTGCGGAGGCTGTGCTCCATGCACATGTATGACTCGGTTCATGTAGACAATTATTCTTTGATCCAAATCATATATCTTGTATTCTGACCATTCCAAAATTGTTCCAGGCTCATGGGCGACCAACATTGAAGAACTTGGTTGAGGCTTGGAACAAAGCGTTACAGAAGGAGGTGGAGCACACTCCATCAGCAAAGACAGATGCTACAGCTGCATTTTTGGCTTCTCTTGAGGAGCCCAAACTTACAAGTTTGTCAGAGGCAGGGAGGAAACCACCGATTGAAATCCTTCCTCCTGGGATGTCAGCACTCTCTGCTTCAATTACCATTAAAAAAAACCCTGCTACACAGACTTCACAGCAACAAAGCAAACCATTGACATTAGAAGCACCACCTCCTTCAAGTGGACCAGCCGAAGCACTCAGTGGTGTAGCACCTTCCGGTGCATCAACTACACTACCAGGCACAGCAACAGGAGCACCACCTTCTGATGCACCAGCTGCAACACTAGGCACATCAATGGGAGCAGCAGCTCCTGATGCACCAGCTGCAGTGGCAACTGGTGCACCAGTCACGTCAGAAGCAGATGAACCTGGTTTAGATGGAAAAGCTCCTAATTCATCATCAGAGAATAATCCAGATATGATTGCTTCAGCAGAAACTAATACGGGAACATCTGCGAGTGACACAGCAGTACCAGATGCAACTGTGACAGATAAACCATTGGCAGAGGTACCACCTGTGACATCACCGGGAACAAGTGTTCCAACGACATTGACAACAAGCCAACCATTTGGTTGAGTCTATTGGGACTAGTACATAGTGTTTTATAGGATTCCTTTGAATCCAGAGAATTGCAGTTCAATTTCATTTGTTACGTGAACTGTTCTGATCTTGAATTTGATTGCTAAGGCATTGGGGGAAGGACTGCATTTTAGTTGATTTTTCTTGCTAGAAAACAGTACTTAAGAGATTATCTTCGTTCACGGTTTTGACTTAATCCTATATGGCCATGTATCCTTCATGCCCTGCATTTGAAGCGAGCTCTTTATTTCAATGTTAGAAGAAATGGTCAGTATCTGTCCGAGTAATTTACGTTGTGGATATATTGGAATTATGTTGTAATGTCATAGAGAATCGTCCTTTAGGGTGGCTGAGTATTGATGAAGCTTACCATGCATGCTTTTCGAATTGCTATTTTGGAATGTATATGGAGTGTAGAGAATGCAAAATTATGATGTTATGTCATAAGAGCAGGAGCCACTTGCATCTTGACGGGTCAATTTTGATCGAACTTGCAAAATCAATTTGATTAACCCAAATTCAATTTTAATTTAATCAAATTTGCTTATAAAAGGTTAACAACTTGGAGCCACTTGCATCTTGACGGGTCAATTTTGATCGAACTTGCAAAATCAATTTGATTAACCCAAATTCAATTTTAATTTAATTAAATTTGCTTATAAAAGGTTAACAACTTGAAATCATCAGAGTCAAAGTTGAAAATAATTTGAGTTCGAAATAATGAGAAACGATTTAAATTTGAAATAATACAAATATTACTTGATTTGAACTCCAATTGATGATATAACTGGATTTGCTTCACGGATTTCATACTAATCTGCTTTAAATGGGAGGTTTATTTTTTTGAAAAGTGGATATTTGGTGGTGAGACAATTTTGGTAAATGCTTGATTTGCTTTGCCACGTTTATTTTTTAAAATTATTATTTTACACCTTTAAATATTATATATATATATTTATATTTTTATCATATAGTTAGATATATATATTATATATATACTTTATATGCATATATGTATGTTATATACACTAAAGCACTTTATATATTAAAATTATATTGATGAATAAATTACAATATATATATTTTTACAATTATAAATTTAAAATAATTAGTAAAAAATGGAGTAGAGCATTGTGGAGTGGTTATGGAAGTAATTGACATTCTTAGCTGAAGATGTTTTCAAAATTTATGCAAGCATAGAGCAAAGGTGGACTCGGCAATCTCTGCCCCTACCTTGCGCTATTGCTATTCCTAATCCCAACTTAAAATAACTTGAAATATAAAGCCAAAATAACTCAAAATTAAATGTAATTTTATTTTAAAAATATTAATTTAATAAAATAAATAAATATAACAAATGTGTTAATTTATTTAATCTTATAATTTCATTTACATTTTACAATCTTTTTTGTACTATTAAAATTTTATATATTTTCAATATTATCTTTTCAATTTTAATTAAAAAAACTTTTACTATTATACTTGAATATTAATTTTTATATTTATTAGTATATATGATAAAACAGCGTTTTTTTTGGATAAAATAATGACAAATAGATAATTATTATTTTAAAATAAAAAAATTAACAGTAATTTAATAAAAATGTATGTTATATAAGCTATATTGCTTATGATAATCTTAAATTACAATTTAATTTTAAAAATTAATATATTATATTACTTATGATAATCTAATAATATGATTTAAATATAAATTAAATATTTTTATTATCATGGGTATACATATGATTTATAATAAATTATATTATATTTGTTCAACATCCCAAATCCTAAAGTTAGAACATTTGGCCAAAGTATATGTCCAAAAATAATCATAGAATCTCTTAGATCTAGGTATGAAAATAAAACCTTTCACCGCCTTATTTTTACCTAAACATCGAAATATCTTTCCTCTCAATTTAGAAAACCCACAGAGAAATAACTGCAAAACATATTCATTTGAAAACCCAAAAAGACATTCCAAAGATCTTCCAAAACTCTCACTGCCAATCTCTTTTTCCTTTCATGATGATTTTTAGACAATGATTGTTATGTGTTCTCAAAAAGGAATTAGAATAAGATTTAAGTTTTGTTAAATTTGGTTTTTCATTCCATATCAAATTCTAACTTTAAAAAAAGTTATGTTGTCTTGTATTCAAATTGTTTTTCCTCCTTTAAAATAGGATAAGAAAAACTGATGTTATACAACAATGTATTGGATTTTCACCTAGCTAGTAACCAAGCCTATGAGGCCCTAGAAATAAGGCACTAATAGCTGGTTGAAAGAGAAAGCAACATCTGTTCATAACTAACTTGACCACTCATGATGAATGCAAATTAAAAAAATGAGGTGTTGAGGGGGATCACGCCTTTTAACACTTATTTTCTTCTATGTGTTTTGGAAGAATTTTTTCTTAGGTTTGAGCTAAAAAATTAGAAAAATGAAAAAATAGGAAAGAAAGAAGAAGAGGAAATTTCTAAAAGAACAAATTTTTGGTGACAAAAATATTAAATTAAAAAATATATTTTTTAAGTTTAAACCTAAAAATGAATAAATGAATAAATAAAGGCTTAGGTTTTCAGGATTTAAGCGAAAGAGAAAAGAAAATAGGAAAATAATGAAAAGATAAAAATATATTGTCTCCTGTATCAGGTTTAAATTAGAAGAATACGTAAAATAATAATAATAAAAAAAGATTTTAGGCCAAAATAAAAAGAAAAAAGAATTTTTTTTTTTGATAAAAAGAAAGTCATTTTAATTTAAAATTTGATTTCCCAAAAAAATCTCTAGTTTGAATTTAAAAAATCTTTTTATTTTGAAAAACTAGTTTCAATAAGGTTTTCTATAATTTCGAATCTCAAAGTTATTGGCCAAATAAAGACTCGCATACCTTATCCCATGGTATTCCAATCCTTTATTCCTAGTCAATTAGGCCTAGATAGGTCACAAGGTGTCTCGGTACCCATTTCCATGGTACTCGGGGTCTTCATGATTTAGTTAAAGTCAGAAGCCCTAAGTATTCTTTTAGAGTCTAAATATAAGTTTTTCAAAATGTTCGATCAAGTCATATGCATTAGGACGATCACATCAAGAAAAGAACCATATTTTGAATTGATCTTATTTTCAATTTCATTTATAGTTAGGATTGTAAGATAATGTTACGTTTATTTCATGTTATGCATAGTTATGCATACTTGTCGTAATGTGCTGAGTATGAACTTGAAGCATCAAACTTGGATGAGTAAGGAAGATGGTTTCAGAATCAGGATGAAGTCGTCGGAGTGAATTGTACACCCGACTTAACCTTATTGACTATTATAAATGACCGAAAAACTTGGAGTCACCTCCCATCTATTTAAGCTCGATGAGATTAATCACCAACTATAGTTCATTCTTTAAAGGTTATGAAATCCTCCAAAAGGACTTCGAGGTTTGCTTGATAACCAATATCCCATGAAAAGGGTTTAGGAGCTGATGAAGGGAACTCTTTCCTAATGAAGTCAAATCTCATGAATGTCATGGATTTAAAAAATCATCAAAACATAAACATAAACGTAGCGAAAATAGTAAACATAGAAATAGCCAGACCTATAGATCTTTAAGGAAGAACTTACATGTAGTATGCTTTAAAATTTTAAATCAAGAATTAATCACCCATATGATCAGAAGTTACCTTGAGTTTAGATGCCAAAATCTAAATACTAAAATACCAAGAAACTAATTTCTTAAAAGATTCTTGAAGACCACAAACAGTGCATGTGTCTTGCCTTTAATAGTTATCCACACAGGTGACTATTGAAACCTTTTTGGGGCCTAATGTTTCCCTAGTGCTAGTTAGAAGGGTTTTCAACCCTCAACCAAAAGGTAACTTTAAATCTTAAATCAACCAAAAATCAAGAAGAGAGAATGAAGCAAGATTGTGCCAAGCACAACTGCTCTTAAAGAGGTGGCATAATATTTAGGGTTTTTTTGTAGATGAGAATATTGTTTGAGAAAACTATCTTTTGTCTAATAAAATATATTCTCTTAAAATATTTAGTAGCCTCCTATCTCAAGATTAGGTTAAAACTTTCTTATTTGCCTTTAGGCCATCATATCTATATATACTAACTTAATCCTACTCCTAGTTGGATTTAGAATGAAATAGTTTTGACCTAGTTAAAACTTTTAAAACAAGTTGAGCTTGTTCTCCTTGTTTTAGGTTAATTAAATGGTCAACTAATTTTCCCATGCCTTGGCTGAACCCCACCAAAATTGGGCTAAAGTAATTGGCCAAACAAGTTTGGGCTAAAAGCATAAATAATAGTATAATTTCCAAGGTTTTTGTCCAGGCTTGTGTTTCCATGAATTAGTCCAATTAATTCAATTTTATTTATTCTAAATAAATAATATTTATTTAATAAATATAATTATCAAATAATTATAAAATATTACATAAATAATTTGGAAGCACAAATTAGCTAGTGCATACAAAGCCCTATGGATTTTATCATTATAAAATTCTAAATTTAGTTAAAATTGTTTTCAACCTAATTTTAATACTATGTAATATTAATTATCAAATAATTAATATTACAATAATATTAAAAGGATAATAAATAAATGATGAGATAGGTAATTTGATTCTCAATCAAATACCTAGTCTAGGTGAGATCCTTTTTCAACTAGAACTAGTGTTTGTCTACCTTTACACTTAATGTCTTAAGTTAGACAATATTTTAGTAAGACAATCTTATTATTAATGTCTTAATTAGACAACAAAATTAATATTTCAAAAATCTAATTTTGTCTTAAGTAATTGAACTCATTAAGTTCTTCATTTAATTATCTTTTATTTAATTAAGTCATACTTAATTAAACTTTGAATTTAATCCAATCGATCTACCTTATTATGTGTGACACATTAGGTTCCAACATTTTGGCAATAAACATGAATAATCTTATTAATCATGTTCATAGATCAAGAGCAGGATCTAGCAACTTATCATGACCACCCAAAGGTTGAAGAAGTAAGTGTAACCATAAAAAAACCTTTTAGTAACTAGCCTCTCAGTGTAATATTGTTAGTTCACCATATATCCTAGATAGAAGATGAGCATGGCGTAGTGTTTACCCAAATCTCTATCCATATTAGTTCTTGCAGCTCATGGTTAATGATCACGGATCTATAAGTAACTATTCCTTATAACCCATTGTGCTTTGGCCAAAGACTTTAATCCAATTAACCACAGTAAAGTACACTTAAGATATGTTTCCAATGTCACATAGAGTGGTGAATCTTCTTTGAATCACTCATTCATCTACCATATGATTCATGCTATACCCAAAACCACCCTACCATAAGCATTCATCTATTGTGGACCCATTCGTGATGAAAGGAACTCTTTTTCGATAAAGTTTGGCCTCATGCAAGTATTGGATTTCAAAAATCATCAATATATATAAATAACCACAGCGAAAATAATAAACATAGAAATAGTCAGACTTTCCTATGGATCTTCAGGGAGGGATCTACATGTAGTAAACTATAACATTTTAAATCAAGATTTAATCATCCATATGATTAGAAGTTACCTTAAGTTTAGATGTTGAAATCTAAACACTAAAGCACCAAGAAACTGGTTTCTTGATGACCACAAGTAGCACACATGTCCTGCCTCTAACGCTTATCTATACAGGTGACTTTTGAAACCTTCATGAGTTCGGGGTTCTCTAGTGCTAGCTACTTCACCAAAAGGTAGCTTTGAATCTTGAATCAAACTAGAACCAAGAAAAGAGAATGAAGTTTGCACCAAGAAGGTGGCACAAACTAGGGTTTGTGTTCAGGTTGGAATATTTTTAAGAAAAACTAAATTTTATCTTATAAAATATTCTTTCAAGATATTCAACATCCTCCTATCTCAAATTTTAGGTTAAGATTCTCTCCTAAAGCTTTTCTGTCATCATATCTATATATACTAACTCAATCCTATCCCTAGTTGGATTTAGAATGGAAAAGTTTTGACCTAATTAAGACTCCCTAATTAAGTTGAACTTATTCTACTTGTTTTAGGTTAATTAAATGGTCAGCTATTCCTCTATTTACCTTGGTTGAATTTCCCTTTCTTATTGGGCCAATCAAATCAGCGAAATATAGGGGTTTTTGGCCATGTTTGTGCTTCATGAATTTACTCCAGTTAATTCAATTTTTTTGTTCTAAATAAATAATATTTATTTAATAAATATAATTATCAAATAATTGTAAAAATATTAAATAAATAATTTGAAAACATAAATTAGCTTGTACATACACATCCTTGTGGATTTTATCACTATAAAATCCTTAATTTAGTTAAAACTATTTTTAACTTAATTTTAATTATCAAATAGTTAATATTACAATAATATTCAAGTGATTATAAACAAATTATTGAGATAGGAAAATTTGATTCTCAATCAAATCCTAAGTCTAGGTGAAATCCTATTTCAACTAGAACTAATGTTTATCCATTTTTACACTTCATGTCCTAATTTAGACATTATTTTATTAAGACAATCTTATTACTAATGTCTTAATTAGACAACAAAATCTTGATTTCACAAATCTAATTTTGTCTCAAATAATTGAACTCATTCAGTTAAGTCCTTCATTCAAATTACCTTTTATTTAATGAAGTCATACTTAATTAAATTCTAGATTTAATCCAACAGTTCAACCTTATTGTGTGTGACCCATTAGGTTTCCAACATGTTGGAAATGAGCATAAATAATCTCATTAATCATGTTCATGGATTAAGAGCAGGATCTAGCAACCTATCATGATCGCCCAAATGTTGAAAAGTTAGTCTGACTTTACAGAAACCTTTTAGTAACCAACCTATCAATGTTGTCTAGTCTTTTCACGATATATCATAGATTAAGGATGAACATGGTGCAATGTTTACCCAAACCTCTATCCAGATTATTTCTTGTAACTCATGGTTAATGGTCATGGATCTATGATGAACTAATTTTTATAATCCAAATAGATGCTTTGTCTAGAGACTTTAATCCAATTAACCATAGTTAAAAACACACTCGAGATATGTCTCACTAGAAAGGTGAATCCTCTTTTAATCACTTATTAATCTACCATATGATTCATGCTACATCTAAAAACATTATACCATAAACATCCATCTATTGTTGACCTATTCATGATGGAATCAAAGCATAACACTCCTTATACGAGATGACTTGGCATCACAAGTTTGAGGACTATTATACACAACTGGAACATGCGAACACATGGTCGAGTGACTTTACCAAATAGAGTTCCTATTCGAGCCATGTTCAATGAATTCCATAAACAAGCACCCATATGCTATTCCAAAGTATCTTTTATACTTTAAACTTCATGAAATCAAATGATTATATGCATCCCATGCATGGAGACTTGGCATATACTAGTCTTTATGCATTGTCAATGCCCTGTCTTCATCATATGTTGACTAGGAACACTTTTAGAAACACAGCTTTGATGCATATGGATCTTGTCATGTAACTAATTTAATAACTTTGAAAGGCCATTGTGTTTCAAGGGCTTCATCCAATTAATGTTTGCATGAGTGTCAATCATGCCTCTAACATAAAGGAAAACCTATGTTACTATAACTTAGTAACCTGTTTATAGTTATTTGACCATGTATCCCATGTCCCTATCCGATTAGTTCAAGGGCAAACACCAATATATGATGGAATCAAAGCGTAACACTCCTCATATGAGATGACCTAGTATCATAAGTCAAAGGATTATTATACATGACTGGCACATGAGAAATATTCCATATACACTTCAGTGACTTATAGTAAATGGAGTTCTCATTCAGCCTTGTTCAGTGAACTTGTTTCCATAAAATAAACACTCATATGCTGTCCCTAAGTATCTTACGTACTTAAACCTCTATGAGATCAAAGGGTTACATGCATCCAATGCATAGAAGCCTAGCATATACTAATCTTTATGCACTGTCAATGCCTCTTCTTGACAAAACGATGACTAAGAACATTTTTAGCAATACAACTTTAATGCATAAGGATCTCAACAATGTAATTGGTTTACTAACTTTGCAAGGCCACTGTGTTTGAAAGGCTTCATCCAATTAGTGTTTGCACAAGTGTCAATTACACCACTAACATGGAGGAAAAACTATGATACTTTGAGCTTTGTAACATGTATGCTGTCATTTGACCATGTATTCCATATCCCAATCTAATAGGTTCAAGGGCATGCACTAACAGTTGGTTAGATGTAGAGGGAGAGATGAGTGCCCTCATGATGCTCGTATATCAGTATCTATTAATTTTGTGTTAACATAAATCTTTAGTTAAGTTGATTTAGGGAACCAGCAAAATGACCCTAGGTTATGTCAAATGACTTATATGACCCCAGGTTGGCTTGTTGAACATATAAATTATCTTAATGCCCTCATATGATTCATACATGAAAATAACCTTAAAATAAATGTAAAAGTTAAGGAATATTATAATTTAGTCCCTAATATTTGGCCAAAATATGGTATAGCCTTAAATGCATGAAATAAATAATGGAAAAAATAACAATAAGTCCCTAAGGTTTGGCTACATCAGGAAATGGTCCTATATACATGAAATGAATTTTAGAAAAAATGCAAATAGTCTCTAAGTTTTAGTTATATCATGAAATGGACTTCAAAAAATTACAAATTTACATAATAGCCCATTAAGGTTTGGTTATCACCAAAATGTAACCAATGAATTTTAAAATTATGGGAAAATCGTAAATAAACCCCTAATAATTTGGCTAACCCCTAAAATAACCCTAAAGGCATATGAAAAATTATGAACCCTTAAGGCAGTTGAACTATGTTTCAATTCTTGCCTTAATACTTAGGCTAACATATTTTCTTCATTCTTATTCTCGATTTTCTTTTCCTAATACCACTTTAGCTTGAACTTGAGTCTGTACATCCTTTCCTTCACCACTATGCTTATAGGATGAGTTATTCCTGAAGGTATTTGCCTAGCCCCTTCCTAAGTTAGGCACTATTGCCCACTATTAGTTTCAAATTGATTCGTAGACCTTGATAATATGGGCTTAGGAATCTTAGACCTTTCATTGATAAAGGTTGCATTAACGTGCTAAAAGGACCAAAACAAGACTCTTTAGCATTGGCATTAGTCTTTATATATGACATGGCAATAATATTTATCACTATTAGGTCCTCCTTTTTGGATATACGAACCACTTGTCAACCACCACAAATTTGACTTTTTGGTGAAGTGATAAGGGTGTTGCCCTAGTAGAGTACATTCATGGCTTTCCTAGAAGACAATTAAGTAGGCATGATATCTATAATTTGGAAATCATTATTAAAGGGACATGGGCTGATCTTGAGTGTATTTTGGATACTTCATTTTACCTCTTGTCAAGTCCTATAAAAAGCTCTAACTATGGTATGATTGTCTTTGATATGAGGCATATCAACTGGCAATCAGGACAGTAACCAAAGGTATCAACTAGCAATCACTTTCGATAATATATGTCCTTTCCAAAAAGTGGTTATGTGCAGAGCCTTAGTGGATGCCATTGTTCTTTATATGATGCCATCATCACATAAGGAAATGAACTTGCCCACTGTAGACACCTAACTTTGTTTGCGTTTTTTCCTTAATAGACCCTAAATATTCAAGACCAAGAACTTAGTGGCCACTTGGTGGGGGTAGACTTCCTTTAGGTAACATGGAGGAAAAACTATGATAGTTTAAGCTTTGTAACATGTATGATGTTATTTGTCCTTGTATCCCATATCCCAATCCAATGGGTTCAAGGGCATGCACTAACAGTTGGTTAGATGTAGGGGGAAAGATGAGTGATCTTATGATACCCATATATCAGTATCTATTAATTTTGTGTTAACATAAATCTTTATTTAAGTTGATTTAGGGAACCAGCAAAATGACCCTAGGTTATGTCAAATGACTTATATGAACCTAGGTTGGCTTGTTGAACTTATAAATTATCTAAATGCCCCCATATGATTCATACATGAAAATAACCTTAAAATATATGCAAAAGTCAAGGAATATTATAATTTAGTCCCTAATATTTGGCCAAAATATGGAATGGCCTTAAATGTATGAAATAAATAATGGAAAAAATGACAATAAGTCCTTAAGGTTTGGCTATATCAGGAAATGGTCCTATATGCATGAAATGAATTTTAGAAAAATTGCAAATAGGTCTCTAAGTTTCAGTTATATCATGAAATGGCCTTAAGAAAATTACAAATTTACATAATAGCCCATTAAGGTTTGGTTATCACCAAAATGTACCCAATGAATTTTAAAATTATGGGAGAATTGCAGATAAACCTAATAATTTGGCCAACCCCTAAAATAACCCTAAAGGCATATGAACAATTACGAACCCTTAAGGCAGTTGAATTATTTTTCAATTCTTGCCTTAATACTTGGGCTAATGTCTTTTCTTCATTCTTATTCCTGATTTTCTTTTCCTAATGCCTCTTCAACTTGAACTTGAATCCGTACATCCTTTCCTTCTGCATTATGCTTATAGGTTAAGTTATTCCCTGAAGGTATTTGCCTAGCCCCTTCCCAAGTTGGGCATTATTGCTTACTATTAGTTTCAAATTAATTCGTAGACCTTGATAATATGGGTTAGGAATCTTACACCCTTCACTAATGAAGGTTGCATTAACAAGCTAAAAGGACCAAAACAAGACTTTTTAGCATTGGCATTAGTCTTTATATATGACATGTCAATAGTATTTATCGCTATTAGGTTTTCCTTCTTGGATATACTAACCACTTGTCAACCACCAAAAATTTGACTTTTTGGTGAAATGATAAGGGTATTGCCCTAGTACAGTACATTCATGGCTTTCATAGAAGACAATTAAGTAGGCATGATTTCCATAATTTGGAAATCATTATTAAAGGGACATAGGCTAATCTCGAGTGTATTTTGTTCCTTTTACCTCTTGTCAAGTCCCATAAAAAGCTTTGACTATGGTATGATTGTGTTTGATATGAGCCATATCAACTAGCAATCAGGAGAGAGTAACCAAAGGTATCACATTAAGTGCCAGTCCATTATTAATAAGCACTTTTAGTAATATATGTCCATTACAAAAAGTGGTTATGTGTAGAGCCTTAGTGGATGCCATTGTTCTTTATATGATACCATCAGCATATAAGGAAATAAACTTGCCCACTGTAGACACCTAACTTTGTCTGTGTTCTTTCTTTAACAGACCCCTAATATTCGAGACCAAGAACTTTGTGGCCACCCGACAGAGGAGACTTCCTTTAGGTGGAATGAACATTTTCAAGAGCTTTTTAGTTTTGCCTAAATGGCTGCAGATGCATGTGACAGAAAAAATTTAATTTCGAGGATTTTAGGGAACAATTCTTAGAAAAAAATGAATAAATATTTAGGTAAAAAATTAGTTTTTAACTTTATCTTTTTTGAAATATTGAAATTTATTAGTTCATAGGATGTTACGGCCAGATTTCATATTTTTAGGGATTTTGCTAGATTTTTTTGTGAAATTTTTGGAGTTGACGTTCATATATTTTTATCTATATTTATGCAGTATTAATACCAAAGAATTGGTTTCTAACTTTATTCTTGTAAAGTTTTAAAAAATTCATTCTTGTAGATAATGTCATGGTTAAATTTTTTATTTTTAGGAATTTTTTTTTTTGTGAAAATATGAAAGATGACAGTCATATCTTTCTATCAATATTTGTGTGGCATTTATGACAATACTTACCCAAAAAAAATTCAAGAAAAATTACATATTGGCCTTTTTTACCGCAAGGTGTCAAGTTGTCAAATTTATTTCTTAATTTTGAATTTTTCAAAGTACCACATATATGTTACTCATGAAATGTTTTCAACAAAACTTGTTTTGGATTTTAAACTTTCATCTTTATTATTATCAATTAACATAAATCAATATTTTGAATAATCTGTTGAATTCAACTTATTTTTATAGTTATTTAAAAATATTATTAAGAATTTTCTTATCTCCAAAACACAAACTTTTTTGTAAAATTTTTTAGAGTTTAAAGTTTTATATATTTTCACATATTTCAATAAAACATCTTGGATATTGTTTTCTGAAATTCTAATTTATTTTTATTAAATAAATTTCTTTCTAAAAGGGTTTTTGCTTATTAATTTTTACAAGTTTAGAATTTTTAATTGTCTTTTTCTTGTTATAAAATGTGTCAAAAATTCATTTTGGAATTTTTATATATTAGGTTTATTTTTACTTTTTCCATTTCATGGGCGTTAAACCCATTAATTTTCCTAACGGGCTCGATAAGCCTATTAACTTTCCAATGGGCCCAATATGTTTATCTTTGTTTTCTAACAAGTCTAATGAGCTTATTTCGATTGAATTTTTGATTAAAATTTTTATGTGAAACTTTATTTCTTGATCACATAGTTTTTAATTTGTTACAATTCAGTCTATATACTTTGTTTTAATCTAAATTAGATTTTTTTCTCATCTTATTTTATCTCCATGGTTCTAGATGATGATGATGATGTCATGCATGATGAATCAAGAAAAATGAGAAAGATATTAATTTTACCTTAGCAAAAAAGTGAAAAAAAATCTAAAAAAGTAAAAAAAAAAAAATAATATAAGTAAAAGAAAAAGGAAAGGTCATTCAGCCAAAAAGGATTTCAGACCATCTTGACCGATTCTCCCCTTTATAAATAAGGAGGATGATAGTTCATTCTAAGAATTTTTAGGGAGCTAAAGTCATGCTTATGCTCATGGATTTTAATCCATTTGAAAGGACAAGTATGATGGCTATGAGCTAAGTTTCTTGATTTTGTTGTTTTATTTAAGTTTTGTTAGTAATATGTTGATTTTCATCAAGTTTATTTGTGTTTATTGATTTGAAATAATTTTATTTTCATGTGTACATTTTTGTGTTACTTTTCTTAATATTTTTACGGTGATTTATGTTAAATATTCATTATTTATCATGATTTTATGCATATTTAAGCTTGGCAAAAACATGACATGTATGTATATTAATATTCATGAAAATATGTGATGAAAAAACTGTTTTTGATTGTCTCTCATGCTGGCCGAAAATGATTGGAGTTCTTGAATAACTTTTCATGCCTAATTTTATGATATTTTGGACTATTTTGTAATATTTAAAACTTATAAGGGCTTAAAAATAATTTTTTCAATATTTTGAAGGCCTTCCAAGTGTATTTCTGCTTGGCTGAAAATAATATGGGTGATTTTGTGATGTTTTGATTTTTTAGGCTATTTTGTAATTATGCAAAGTTTAGGGACTAATTGTAAAAATTAGGGAAATTATTTTAAGGCCATCCAAGCTTGGCCAAGAGCTTCATACACCCTTGGGGATGTGATTTTTTTAACATGTTGAAATATATTTCATGCATTTGTAACATTTTTAGGGCCTTTTTGCAATTTTAAGAAATTTAGGGGCCTTTTTGCAAAAACTAAAAAAAGTGTTTCAGGGCTATAAGTGCTTGGCCAAATTGATAACGCAATTTTTGGTATGTATTTCATGTGAATTTTGTTATTTTGGTATTGTTTTGTAATCTTTAAATCATGTAAAGACTAAATTGCAAAGAGTGATTTTTTTTTAAAGGCCATATATGCATGGTCGAATGCTTTATGGACCCTTAGGGATGTTTTTCATGCATTTTATCATGTTTAAATGTATCTCATGTATTTTTAGACTTTTAAGGTTTCTTTTTGTAATTTTAAAAAGTTTAAGGACTTATTTGCAAAACTTAGAAAAATGGTTGGAAGGCCAAAGGTACTTGGCTGAATATTCCTTGTGATTTTTAGTATGTTTCTATTGTCCATTTTGACATGTTTGATATGTGATGATGTATTTTGTTTCATTTAGGGATTAAATTGAAAAGTTGGAAAAGTTTTAAAGTTTTTTATAAAACCTTGCATTTAGGGTTAATGGGATATTTTTGAAATTTTAGGAACATTTCTAGCATTCCTCCAATCCTCTACCAGGGTGTAGAGAATATTAAAACCTTTTGTGTTTTTTTAGATTTCTAATGGGGTACAAGGTGCAATTTTGAATAGTTTAGGGACCCATTATCAATTTTTGCATTTTAGGTCATTTTCGATGTCCAAGTTACCCATTTAGGGTAAAATTATCATTTCCTATCATAAATGAGTCTTTTAGGGTAATCGAGATACTTTTATGTTGAAGGTACACCTTAGGAGTATTTTAATAATTTACCCTAGAACTGAATCTTTTATGATCATTGGGATATTTATATGTTGAAGGTGCACAATAGTGATAGGTTCATCTTTTTATGATAATAAAAAGTCCTTTAGGATTATCGGGATACTTTAACATCACAGGTAGACTTTAAGGACATTTTAGTAATACATTAGAAGCAAGACCTATGTGATCACCATAATATGTCTAAGTCGAAGGTGCACAGTAGGAATAAGTTCGCTTTATTATTATAATATTGAGTCCTTTAGGTTTCCAGGATATTTCATGTTGAAGGTATAACTTAGGGGCATTTAGGTAAACTACCTTAGAACTGAGTCCTTTAGAGTCATCAGGATACTTTCATGTCTAAAGGTCTACTTTAGCGGTACTTAGGATAAATTTTATTATTTTTCATAAAATAGAATTTTTTGAAAATTAAGGCAATTTCTCTAAGTGAAGTGATACGTGAAATTTCTCCCAGCATATGAGAGAGGTTTCACAGATTATTTTAATAACGAGATTTTTTTTTGAGAAAATCAAAATTTTTATGAATTTTGGAAAAATAAAACCTTGTGTATTCCTTCGATCCTCTAGTGTGGTGCGGAAGGGATTTTGATTTTTAAAACCTTTAGTATTCTTCTAGCTTTCTGGTAAGGTATGAAAGATAATGATAAAATAATTCGCGTTCCACTGGTCCTTTAGCTAAGGGTATGAATGATATTTTAATTTTTGAAACTATTAAAAGCTCGATTTTCTCACATGGAATAATAAATTGTTCCATAAAAATTTTTATTTTGATATACGAGAATTATAATTAAATATGAGATATTGAGATCGAACAAAAATTAAAATTTTAGTTAACACTGAGTTAATAAGGTACCTATTATTGAGTATCATAAAAGGGATTAATCCTTACTCATGAATGTTACTGACTCCTGAGCCCTTTCATATGATCTCTGGTATGAGGTAGACCTTAAAGTTGTTTTCTAGGGTTTCGTAACCCTCAAAATACGAACTCTGATAGGTGACCAATCTCACCTATCCAAAATAGATTAGTGGTAAGTCTAAAAAAAAATAGTTGTCTCATAATGACTATTTAGAGTTAAGTCAAACGAGTATTTCATCTGGACAACTTAGTCCCTAAACATAAAAAATTAGGAATAATAATGATAAGGCTCTTAAGAAGAAAAACTAATGATATGTAAATATATAAAGGAACAAAGGGTACACTCACCTTTTAGATCATGATGGTTAGGATTCATGTCCATGTTATGTTGTGACACTTATGAAAATATTGTTCACCAAATGGTCAAGTTTATCCTTTAAAATGTTATGTGATACCTAAGCCTGGTTTAACACCTTCAGTAAAGCATTTTGGTGTAACTTTAAATATAATTAATATTAAAATTGAGATCTTAGCCAGTTGTCACTTTAATTGTTTAACGATATTATATTCGCAATGCTAGATGAAACATAAGGAACTTGATTACCTTTTTTCCATTTACTAGTTCCTTTATCTCGATTGGTGGCTTCAATGTATTTCTTTAGTTATAGTTATCTTTCTAAGGTTTTGTTCATTGGTTTTCTTGATTTCATACTCAAATGCTTCGGGCCATAGCATTGGCTACTTTGGGTTATGCGGCTAGCTCTAGTGATGTCAACTGTTGCTAATTGGTTTATCGTAGCTTTTGGAGTCATTACCTATAAATCATAACTCCATGGAACTTGTTTGTTCTCCTTATGCAGAGAAAGCTTCAGAGCTATCTCAGTCTTAAAAAGGAGATGTTAATTTGTCACAGCAGATAACTAATGATTGATTTATCCTATATAAAATCTAGAAAATTTCACATCCGATCATGTTAACTATTTTCTTTTTTCTTATCTGAGTTCTTTGTAGAATGCTGTCTTGCCATTGTCCATTATTTTTTGTATATAGCTCTAAATTCAAGACAACTGTATAGAGTGTGCCTAGAATGTATGAAACTTGCAACAACATACAAAATTGCTTATTTCTTGATTTGTGTCTTTATAGCTTAGACATATCAGCTTGGCTTTTATAAGGGCCAAAAAATCATTTTCATAGGAGTTTTTACCTCATAAACACTCTTTTTCAACCAAAGTTTTTTTTTCTAATGTTAAACATTGACTTTTGGCTCATCATGATCAGGGATCAAATTTGTTGCAACTTTGGCCCTGCCTTCATATCAAACTACAAGATATTAACATCAACTAGACTCTAGACCTTTCTCATGAAAGCTGTGAAGTTCTTGATTGAGTACTTTGGTAGGCTCGTATAATGTTCACAATAGGCATTAATCTCAAACCAAGCTGGGTATGTAAGGGCATAAGGTTTGATGCATATCAGGGCTATTAATTGCATTTTAAATAGCTTGGGCTGTTAAATGGGTTTCGAATAGCTTAGGGTATAGTTCTTAGTATGCCATTGGGATAGGATCAAACTTAAGTTTCTTTAAGTTAGTTGTTTGGTTTGATTGGCTTGAAAAAGCCTTGTCTTTATTTTGTGTTAGGTTCAAAAAGTGGAAGTGATGATTTTCTCACAACATATAAAGCTTGAGATTCAGGAGAATGAATGTATGGGTTTTGACCATAGTAAGTTCGATAAGAGTAAAAAGGATCAGGTGACATGAGTGGTTGGTAATAACTGGATTTGCATAACTAACAGTAATACTTTCTTCTTTCTTCTTGGTTGGGCTAGTATTCTTGGTTGTGATGATTTGTCATTATCAATTTTATCAGCTTTGACAGTTGTATTAATCATTTCTCTTGAAATTATCAAATTGACAAATTTCTTGGTCGTACTCCTATAGCTTGTCATAGAATAATAGGTGAAAGTTATTCATGAATAGCATGGTGATTTCTTTTTGTATTAAAAGTGGTTAGACCTATGATACCAAATCCCTTTATCTTTGGGCTTATTGCTTAAATGTCTTAGTTGATTTCTTTGCGCTATTATTGAGAGTCAATTTATTAGGTACCTAGTCTATAATGCGCTTATACTATTGAACAAATGCTTTGACCAAATCTATCCAACTTTGAATTTGACTTATATTTAGCTCATTATACCATCTTAGCATTGTTTCAAATAAGTTATCTTGAAAATAATTAATTGATAGCTTGCATTGTCACTATATCTAATCATCTTCATGATAAACATTTGGATAGCTTGTGGCGAAGTCATGCCAATATACTTTTCAAATTTTGGCACCTTAAACTTAGGTGAGATAACCAGGTCAAGCACTAAACTCAATTCTCTGGCATTGAAAGATGAATACAATAATCAATAACAAAAGGATTATTGTTGAATAGTAACTAAAATCAAGATAAACTGAAACTCAAATAATAGGTGATTTGTTTGAGGCTTGACTCTCCAATGTCCCTAGTGTAGGAAGTCTTGGGCAGCATGTAATCAGATTATACTTTTTTTTCTAATTAATTCATAAAGAACACAGTGAAAACAAAACAAATAAATTAATCCATGACTACCTAAATAGGATTAACTTGCAAGAACTTGATCAATCTTTTAGATTAAGAAACCTAAAGAACTATTCAAGATTTAAACATATCTCAATCTTGAGAAGTCTTTAAGCAATTCCATAACCTAATTACAAGAAACAATAAGCCCGATTGTTACAAACCAAAGCTGTCCAAGAGTTCAACTTCTAATAGTTATCCACACATGTGAGGCGAAAAACCTTTAGTAAGGAAGAGATTTTGTTGGCAGGAACCATGCTAGCAACTTAGATTTCAATAAATCTTTCCTTGGCACAAGAAGATTTTGATTCAATAATCAAACAAAGAAAAAAAAATCAAATTTTCTTCTTGTTTCAATGGAGATTACACAATATCCCACAAGATTATGGAAAGGATATTGCTAACTCTTTTTTTGGGTCCTTTTAGCCGAATTTTTAAATGCAATCTTATACATATGGGATGACAATCATAAACTTATATAGCCTAAGGTTAAAATTTTAATTTTTGAGAAATTATGATTTTGCCCTTGGTGTATGTGAACTTATTCAAATTAGGCCAAGTAACCATTATTTGTATTAGACATATAAGCACAATGTCCATTTAATTTCTACTAATAACCCTTGTGTGTATGAACCTATTAAGGCCCCATCAGTTTAGCAATAAACATAAATTAGCCCAATCAAGAGTATTTTATATTTATAGACCAAGATTAGCGTCTAGCAACGCATCATGGCCATGCAACATTGAGAAAGTGTCAATATGGTTTTGACAAGCCCTTTAGTGTTCAGTATTTTAATGTAATAAACATCCTTTAATCATATATCCTAGAATTAGCATGAGTATGGTTTAGTGTCTATTCTTAGCTCATTCCATATTAGTATGTAACACCTATGTGTTAACTTCATAATCAATATTTCCTTAGCCAAGGACTTTAAGTTAACACAAGCCACGTACATTTGAGATATGTTCCCTTATATCATTTAGGGTGATGAATCCTTTTTAGACCACTCATTCAGCTACCATATAATGCATGCCATACCCAAAACCACCTTACCATAAGCATCCATCAATTATGGACCCGTTCATGATAGAATCAAAGGATGACATTCCTTATACAAGATGACTTGGTGTCACAAGTCTAAGGATCACTTACCATCCTGACACATGAAAGTATTTCCATAGACACTTGAGTAAAATACCAAATGGAACTCTCATATAGGGTCATGTTCGATGAACTTGTTACCATAACAAGCTCCCATATGACATCCCCAAGTATCTCTATACTTCAACTTATAAGATCTATTGCATACATTCTACGCATGGAGGCTAACATATGCCAGTCTTTGTGCACTGTTAATGCCTTATCTTGACAATATAATGACAAAAAATGTTTATAGAAATATATACATATGGATCTTAAATTGTAACTTTTATAATTCTCTTGCAAGGCCAATGTGTTTTATGGGCTTTGTCTATAGAAGATATTTGTAACAATTATACAATTACACCTTGTGGATAAAGAAATACCTTTATAAAATTAATTAAATACAATGTTTAATTACATGAAATCACTAAATGAAAATGCCTTGCAAGCCATAATAATTGGCTTGGAAGGATTACCCTAACAATCTCCCACTAGTACTAAAGCCAATTGCCTAAATGTTTAAGTCCCATACCCTCTATATGGCGATCATGTTTTGCTAGGACATAACTTTAGTACAAGGATTAGCTAACTTCTCCTTGGTGGGTACTCATTCCATACTAATACCATGTCTCTCTATAATATCTCTAAAATCATGATATTACCGTAATACATGTTTGGATTTTTGTTGAGACCTTGGTTCCTTAGCTTGCACTATGGCTTTCTTGTTATTAGGTAACAATGTTCACTTTAAGTTCATCAAATGAACTTAGCGATCCAAACTTCTACCAATGTGGCCTCACACATGGGAATATCTCCAGGTTCAGTTGTTGAGCCTATAGTCTTTTCATGGTTAGAACCTTTCAAATTGACTACAGCACTAATAAGGGTAAATACAAAACCACTTTGCGATTTGCTATCATACTAATCATATTAGAAGCTAGCATTAGTATAACCATTAATAAGGAGTTCAGCCTCTCATGCATGTCCTTTTATCTAATGTTCTAGGACATAACACTTTCGAGTAATGCACACTATATACCATAGATAGGTTTCCTCTTTTAGAGTTTCCATGGTAAATCTCTTTAGCACTTCACCTACTTAAGTGGATTGGGATAAGCCAAGCAGTCTTTTCAATCTATTTCTATAAATTTTAATTCTTAGAATGTATGCTATTTTTCCTAAATCCCTCATAGAGAATTGTTTGGACAACCAAACCTTAGTGGCCTGCAGCACTAGTATGTCATTTTCTATGTGCAATATGTCATTAACATATAGACCTAAGAAAATAATAGCTTGCCTATTCATTTTTTTTATAGACACACAGATCATCAAGATTCTTTATGAAGACAAATTCTTTAATTACTTCATCAAATTTGATATTCCAACTTCATGAAGCTTGCATTAGCATGTATATTGACTTTCTCAGTCTACATACCTGATTTGGATTTGACTTAGACGTAAAAACAATTGGGTTGTGTCATGTACACTTACTCTTGCAAATTCCCATTAAAGAATGCAGTTATTTACATCCATCTGCTATATCTCATAATCGTGATATGTAGCTAAGTAAACATGATCCGAATGGATTTTACCATTGCAACTGGTGAAAAAGTTTCCTCATAATCAATTTCTTCTACTAATCATAATCTTCTGCCACTAATCTAGCCTTATATGTTTTTACGTTGCCATTTATGCTAGTCTTTCTCTTAAAGACCCAATTGCACCCTATGGGTTTTATCCTTTTAGGTGGATCAACTAAAGTCCATACTTAGTTAACTTCCATGGAATCCATTTATGATCTCATGGCTTTAAGCAGTTTATTAGAATCAATGTCAGAAATTGCTTCCTCAAAATTGGTAGGTTCAATATCACAAGGCAAGTCATCTTGATCCATAAGAAATTCATATCTCTTTGGAGCTTGTTGATCCTACTAGATTGATAGAGTGGTTGTATCTCCTGAGCTTTAGGTTGAGCATCTAATGTTGCAACCATTAGCTCAGGTTCCATAGGATTGTTTGTTTGTGGCTCTTAACCTTCTTGATGATCAATTTTACTCCCACGAAATCCTTCAAATAAAAACTCTTTCTTTAGAAATTGTCATGTTTTAGGAGAAACACCTTTTGTTCATTGGGATTATAAAAATAGTATCCAATGGTTTCTTTAGGATACCTCACAAACTTAAATTTGGCTGACCTTGCTCTAAGTTTATCAGTTGTTGCACGCTTCATGTAAGTAATGCATCCCTAAATCCTTGTGTAAGACAAATCTAGCATTTTACCTTTCCATATATCATATGGTGTTTTATCAACAGATTTGGATGGAACTCTATTCAGAATATGAGCTGCAGTTTCTAAGGCATATCCTCAAAAGGATATCAGAAGGTTAGCCTTGGACATAATGGAACGAACCATATCTAAAACAGTTTGGTTTCTCCTTTAGAGACTCAATTGTGATGTGGAGTTTCAGGTGGAGTCCATTATGATAGAATCCCATTGTTAGTTAGATGATCTAAGAAATCTCAAATGTTCTCCTCTTTGAATGAATCTAAGAGATAGAATACTCTTGCTAGTTTGTTTCTCTACTTCAACATTATACTCTTAGAACTTTTCAAAAGCTACAGACTTGTACTTCAGTAAATACACATACCTATACCTTGAGTAATCATTGGTATAGATAAAAAAGTAGGATTACCCATTTCTAACCATTGTATTCATTGGTCCACATACTATTGAATATACTAGGCCTAATAAATCTACAGCTCTATCACTTTTACTAGTGAAGGATGACTTGGTCAACTTACCAAAAAGAGAACATTCACATGCTCCATATGATTCATAACCAAATGGTTCTAGATAGCCTTGTTTGTGTAACTTGGTTATGCGAGTCTCATTAATATGACCAAGTTTATAATGTCAAATGTAGGTTTTACTTGGGTCATTACTTTTTGCTTTCTTCATGTCTATATTAAGTAAAGGCATATCTGGATCCCATACATATAGCCCATTCTTTAATGAGGCTGATCCATAGACCATATTATTTAAGATGATTGAATAACTATTGCTTTTCGTCCTAAAGTCGAAACCATCTTTCATGGTGAAGTATGAAATTGAAATGATTTTCTTGACAATCTAAGAATGTAAAGACATTCTTTTAGTTCCACGGTCATGGTTGTAAGCAATGAAAAGGTACAAGTTCCAATGACAGTGGCCTCATTTTTTGATCCATTGCCCATTCTCAGAATTAGCCCATTAGAGCCTAATTTTCTTCTATTTTTTAATAGGCTTATGTCATTACATAAGTGGGATCCACATCTTGAATCTGTTATCCAAAAAGTAGTACTAATAGCAGAATAGTTCAATCCAATCATGTTAATGTGGAAGTTAGCAACTGTCCTTTCATTGAGAACATTTTTCAATCTCACATATGAGTCCAAACAATTTGGGCTTATGGCATCAAGTATGCCTCGTGGTGTAGTTAATATAAATACCATTATCAACAATCGAGTGTAAAACGAGTATTTATTAGTTATTCATGTATTAAACCAATAATGACCAAGTATTAAATATTTATTAGTCCTCCCATTAATTTTTTTGAGATAATAGCCTTCACTATTATTCAAAAATTTCTTCAAGGTATTTCTAGTAGGTTGGGATTCTTTTCGGCATGTTGAAACATTAAGCGACTCAACAAATTACAACAAGCCTAACTAGGTAGGCAACATAGCTTACCAATTGCATCTCTATGCAACTTCCAAATCATTTAAGTGGCAACTCTTTGCCTAAATGCATCACATACATTTCATCTAACCATCACCTTTAATGTTATATGATCAAGTGTGACACATCTGAACCATACAACATTACTTGAGTAAGACCCATTACTCACACTATTCACCTTGAGCAACTCAACAAATCACCCTTGATAGAAACTCATGTGTCTTGATATGAATAACAAAAGGCATCTTTATCATGTGAAGCATGTGACTCAACATTCTATGAGGGATTTTGTTTGTTCATTTTATCTTTTGATTAAAGTTTCATCAAATTTTCATGCATAGCATTTATAATATCACATAAAATTAAATCTACTATCATGCATACTACTTGGATGATTATGAACTACTATCTAATGCAATTTCCTTTAGTCATCAAAGGAAATTGCTTGGGTAATTCCTAGGTGATTATATACACAGTCTTCAAAAGCTTCTTGAAATCTCTCAAGCTTTATGGTGTTTTCAATTGGATCGCCATCTTTGAGTTAGAAAACCTTTCTTAATTAACCCTAATTCTACACTTATGTAATCTAATTATATTTATAGTAAAGAAACCTCAACTTACATTTGAGGGGATTTATGTGAGAAAAGAATTTTACAAGCCAGAAGAAAAAAAGGGATATGGCAAGGTTTGCAGACGTTATTTTAAAAAAATTAAACATCCATAAACAATTTAACCAAACATTCACAATCATATCAGGCCTAGTCCACAATCATCCTCTACATCCACAACAATTATGAATATATATATATATATATATAAGAACATGTGTTCTAACTTCAAGTTATCAATTTTTTGATACTTAACAATTGATCTATCTTTAATTTAATTAAGAAAAAAATTTCTTACATGATTAACATTTATTCTAATCATATTAGAATAAATCCTATCCCAAATAGGATTAATCATTTAAATTAAATATATTTTTCAATTAATCATATTGATGGAATTTTAATTCCATGTCATTATGTAATCCAATTTCTATCTTGAAATTTAAGAAAAACAATACAATTGGATAGTTGGGTGTTTGATGATATGTAAAAGTTTTAATTGGATTCAACCTCTTAGAGAGGTGTACTGCACCAACCATGCTAACTGTTAACATTTTTTAATTTAATTTAATTTAATCTGATCATATCAAATTTTAAATCTTAAGAAATTTAAAATTG
This sequence comes from Adansonia grandidieri, assembly GCA_038382065.1. Classification (NCBI taxonomy): domain Eukaryota; kingdom Viridiplantae; phylum Streptophyta; class Magnoliopsida; order Malvales; family Malvaceae; genus Adansonia; species Adansonia grandidieri. The sequence goes on from JBBYHK010000022.1 coordinate 6,097,168, forward strand.
GAAGAGTCTTACTCCAAGTAGGATAGTGTTGGCACATTATTGGAGGAATCCTAGTCCAACAAGAACTCTATCCTGTGCTTGGCTATCTTAATCATCCTACTCTAGTTCAAACACTATTTTCCTCCCACTAAACATCTAGAAATACAGCAAATTTACAGCAATTCCTTGCTACCATTGATGCCACACCAAGATCCAAGAAAAAAGACAAGATCACGCAAGCTTTAAGTACACCTAGTGCACTCGTTTCGGTGTAAAATTGAAACAATTTTCAACTGTTGTTTTAACCTGATTTTTCCAGCTAGTATTACGAACTTTTCATGGCACCTTCAAGGTGAAAAACAAGGAAATGCAACAATGGCTTCCCAAGAAATTAGTCCCATCAAAACATAGAAAAAAAGCCAACCTAGCACTAGTCAACACGAAAATTGTCAACTAATGACTCCAACATCAATTTAATTAATAAAAAGCATATTTTAATTAATTAAAATTGAATAATAAAGATGAATTAGCTTGCTAAAAATTTAAAAATAAAAAAGAAATATTTTTCTTTAATTTTATAAATTCAAGAATGGATCAAGATAGTATCAAAACAACAAAATCTTTAATTGATAACAACTAAAACAGAAGATTAATCAAATAGATGCAACGAGGCTTATAATACCACCTGTAGGAAGTCTAGGGTAGCAAGTAATCAAACTACAAAATTTTTCTTCTAATTAATTCATAAAGAACACAACGAAAATGAAATAAATAAATTATTCCAAGACTCTCTAAACAGGATTAAATTGCAAGATCTTGATTAATCTTTTAGATTGAGGAACCTAAAGAACTATCCAAGATTCAAGGTACCTCAATTTTGAGTAGTCTTTCAGCAATTCCATGACCTAATTACGAGAAACATTGACCACTGTTGTCATTAACAAAAGCTATACTAGCATCTAGCCTCTAACAGTTATCCACACAGGTGAATAGGAAAACCTTCAATAAGGAAGAGACTTTGTTGCCAGAGGCTGTGCTAGCAGCTTAGATTTCAATAAATCTTCCCTTGGAACAAGAAGATCTTAATTCAATAATCAAACAAAGAAGAAAACCGATTTTCTTCTCAAATGGAGATTATGCAATATCCTAGAGTGTTGTGGAAGGGATATTACTCCTTTTTGGGGTTTTCTTGGCTGAATTTTTAAGTGCAATTGTATACATATGGGACAGAAATCATAAGCTTATATAGCCTAGGGTTAAAATTTTAATTTTTGAAAAAAATATATTTTTGCCTCTAGCCCAAGTGACCTTATTCAAAGTGGGCCTAAATAACCTTTAATTATATTAAACATATTACCACAGTCTCAATTTAATTTTTACTAATCACCCATATATGTGTGACCCATTAGGCCCCCATCATATTGGCAATAAATATAAAATAGCCCAATCAAGAATATTTTATATTTATAGACCAAGATTACTTCTAGCAATGCACCATGGTCACCAACATGCAGGGAGTGTCAATATGGTTTTGACAAGCCTTTCAATGTTAAGTATCTTAGTGTAATAAATATCATTTCATCATATATCCTAAAATTAACAAGAACGTGGTTCAATGTCTGCTCTTAGCTTATTCCTTATTAGTATGCAACCCCTATGTGTTAACTCCATAATCAATATTGCCTTAGCCAAGGACTTTAAGTTAACAGGGGCCATGTACATGTGAGATATGTCCCTTCATATCACTTGGGGTTATGAATCCTTTTTGGACCACTCATTCTCCTATCATATGACTTATGCCATACCTAAGACTCTTCATACAAGATGAGCTAGTGTCACAAATCTATGAATCACTTACACTACTAATGCATAAGAGTATTACCATAGACACTTGAGTAAAATACCTAATGGAACTCCCATAGTAGGTCATGTTCAGTGAACTTGTTACCACAGCATGCACCGATATGATATCCCTAAGTGTATCTATACTTCAACTTATAGGATTAATTACATGCATCTTATGCATGGAAGCTCACATGTGCTAGTCTTTGTGTATTGTCAATGCCATGTCTTGATATATGATGACCAGGAACGTTTTTAGAAATACGACTTTGATGCATAAGGATCTCATAATTACAACTCTTTGCAATTCCCTTGCAAGGCCCAATGTGTTTCATAGGCTTTATCTGCATAAGATATTTAGAACAATTATCCAATTACACCTTATGGACAAAGAAATACCTTGTAGACACCTAATTTTGTCCAGGCCCCTTCGTGACAATCTAAAAATACATATCAAGTTAGACTGGATGTTTTGAAGCCAGTCATATCTAATGGTCGTGGGTGCACGTTATCATCATTCTATTGGTCATTGAACAAATCTTGGATAAAGAAGATGAATATTAAGGTAAGAAATTAGTTTCTAATTTTATACCTGTGAAATTTTGAAATTTATTTGTTGATGTTATCACAATCAAATTTTTCATTTTAGGAATTTTTTAAAGAATTTTTTGTAAAATTTGGGAAGTTGACCTTCGTATATTTTTAACAATATTCATTCAATATTTATGCTGATATTCACTCCAAAAAATCATAAATATTCAAGGAAAATTTTTTATTCACATTTTTACCACGAGGTATCAAGTTGTCAATTTTGGGACTCAAATTGGAATTTTTCAGAGTACCGCGAGTGTTATACTTGTGAAATTTTTTCTCGTAAAAATTATTTTCGATTTCTAGTTTTCATATTTACTATATTTGTAAATTATTACTTTGACTAATATGATGGATAATATTCATTGTTATAAAATTTGAATATATTTTTGAGATTTTTTTGTTTCCAAAATACAAAGTTTTTTACTTCATAAAATTTTTTGGGTGGATTTTTTTGAGTTTATAATTTTAAATTTCTTTAAATATTTTCATTAAATTCATATTAAATCAGTTTTTGAAAATTTAATTTATTTTATAAGTTGTGCATTTTTTCTAAATGGCAATTTTGAAAAGGTTTTTGCTTGTAAAATTTTACGAGTTTAAAATTTTTAATTACCTTTTCTTGCACATAAAATTTTTCAAAAATTGATTTTTAAATTTTTATATGGAAATTTTATTAATTTGTCTTTTTCCATTTCATAGGCCTTAAAACTCGTAATTTTTTCTAATGGGCTCAATAAGCTTATTAACTTTTTTTAAGGCCCAAGAAGCCCATATTTGTTTTTTGACAAGCTGAAAGAGCTTATTTTGATTAGATTATTAATTAAATTTGTTATGTGGAATTTTATTCTTCAAATACATAATTTTTAGTTTGTTACAATTTAGTACCTACTGTAGACACCTCATTTTGTCTAGGCTAACTCATGACATCCTAGGACTTAAGCGAAAGATGATAGAATCAAAAAATGAAAAAAAGTTCAACTATGAACAACTATTGGGTGCTGTTTCGCCAAGCACTATTAGGCGACATGGTGCTAATCAAAAATTTTTTTGGGGAAGTTTAAAATGCCTATGAGTGGCACAAAAGAAAAATGTAAAAATGAGGCATCAAATGTCAATATTCAAGGTACATTGGAGTCATTCAAATAAGTGCATAGGTCAAGGTGAGGTAACTCAGGAAGCCACAGGTACATTTATATCAGTGCATAAGTATTGATATGAGGATTTTGCATTGCCAAAATTTTGAATTTTTATGCGTAGTATTGATACATAGGGGTTTGGTCACGAGACCTAATGAGATGTATCGATACCCCTCATGATTGTATCGATACAGACCTTGCCAGTGGATATAGTTATGATTTTTGGCAAAATGTATGAATGCACAAGCTTGTGTATCGATACAAGTTCATGAAGCATTGATACATACCTCTAAGTCTCGAGACTTGAAATAAATTTTTGTTCTTGGTATTGATACATGCTTCACTGCATTGACACTCATGGGTAAAAATTACCTTATGTATCGATACACAATGTTTTGTATCGATACATAAAGACATTTTTGCTCGATTTGAGCCATTTTTTGGCCATTGCACCACTAAATCAAAATCCAATTTAACAATTTTTTTTGCACAAAAAATCATCAAAATTCATATCAGGCTTCATCTTTGGGCTTGTGATTGGATTGAAACAAAATTTTAAGGCCCAAATAGCCAATGGTAAGGGATATCTCATGACATTATGCAATTTGTCAAAGGGTAAGGCTAAACTTTCCTAACGCTTAGCTGCATAAAGTAACTTAGATCCATTATTTTTGCTAAGCAAACCAATGGTTTTGCATGGCAGTTAAGCATAGTACCTGGTCCTTGTATGAGGTACATGCATCAAAACCCCAAATTGCCCTTGCTTCTTCATCTCTTATTTTTATAGTCACATGGCTATATAAGCCAACCTTGGATCCAGTTAAAGGGGAACCCTACCAAAAAACATTCTTAGTAGAAAAACACCTCTTCTAGATATTCCTTCAATATTCCTCAGCCACCAAAAACCAAGAAACTTTCCTTCATTCTTGAAGCCCTTCAAAACCGTCACCAAAAATCTTTCCAAAAACCTTCATTTCACTCATATTCCCTCTCAAAACCCCTCTTTATCCACACTTAACTAAAAATGCCCTTTTTTAATCACTCTTTTGCTATTCAACCCTAAGAAATGTGAGTTCAAAGTTGCTGCTCAGAGAAAGGTTGAAGCTTGAAACTTTTGATATATTTTCTCAACTTAACTCTGCATATTCTTTGATTTTTCAACATTTTCATCATCTTATGACCTCTCTATATTACCATGACCTTTCTAAAGTTCTCATGCATTATTTCTATCTTGTTTATGGTAGTCCTAGGATGTTGAGGTTCTCTTGATGCCTTGATGTTATGTAGTAGGCCAAATATCTTGTCTTTCATTCTTTCATCAAAACAACCCCTTGTTTTATGCATTTTTTTCATGTTTCATCTATTTTTATATGCTTATTAAGACATGTTTGAATAATTTCATAGCATGCAATGTGTATGGTTATGCATTTTCTTGCATTTTAGGGAGTCTTAGAACATAAAAATGTTGTCTTGACAATTCGAACATACTTTTCTTCACTTAAATATGTTCATATCACTTTTATGCATCTTATTTGTCACCTCTTTGCATTTTTTGTTACCTTTTCCAAGTCAAAATGTCATCTTTGTATGTTGGCATGTGTAATACTTGTTTATCTTTGTGCATGTTGTATTTTATTCATGATTTGTTTGTCACAATGCATGCTTGCTTGTTATAAAAATTCGATTTTCAAAAATAAATTCTCAGGTTAAGTTCATGCTACCTCCAATAGATGAAGAACAATATGGATTTGATATTTTCATAAAATTGCTGTTCCAATCTTAGGGACAACTAAACCTTCTAGGTCTAGATTCATGGAATAAGATGCTTCTTTCTTTTGTTAAAGTATTAAGCCTTGATCTTGAGTCCAATACCGTATTTAGTGATATGGTCAATGGGCTGTTTCATCATCCCAAAGTACTCCAGGATTGTGGAATGAATTCGTGATGCCCATGTTACTTGTCCCTTTCTGTCATGGACGTTCGGACATCCTAGATTCAAGTTTATCCTTCAAAAAAGCCAAAAATGCCAAATAACTCCCCTGATTTTGCTCTACACCATAGTCCAAGCTTAAAAAATTATGTTCAAGTCATGAATGATTTTTCTAGAATATTCAAATATTTTTCCTTAAAGGCCATCAAAATCTTTTTCCAATGGTGTCTTTTTCTCCCTCGAATCATTCCGGATGAGGGAGTTATGATTTTGCAAACCTTTGCTATCTAGAACCCCTAGAACTAGTGTGCTATATTTTGTTTAGGCCATTTTGGCCCTTCTGATGATTTTTCTAAAATTTTTAAATATTTTTCCCAGAATGTTCACAAAATTTCCTTTCTAAAATGGTATTGTTCATGACTTAACAATTTCGGATGAGCCTGAAATGATTTTTCAAAATTCAATGTTTCTTTTCCTATGCATATGCTGCTAGTGTCAAGACAGACCTAATTTCAAATATTAATTCCACCTAAAAATTGGTTTTGTAGGATTTTTGGAATATTTTTACATTAAACCTTATTGAGTCATCTTCCCAATAGTACCTTATCACCCCCAAAAGCCTTTGGATGAACCTAAAATAAATTTGGGAAGGGAGATGACATGTTGCTATCCCCTATTTTTAACCTAAATTTTGAATCTCCTTTATAGAGACATTTGAATGTTTCGAAGTTTATCCGTTTAGTTTCCCTATAAAATAAGCCTTTTAAACTCAGACTAAGGCTTAAGAAAAAAATATATTTTATGCAAATCTTTGATTTTCTATTTTCAAAATCCTTTTTTTTTAAAATTTTTTTTTGAACATCGAAAGTTTTCATCATTGGGGATATTACACCCCCATTACTCTGAGGGGATACTCCAACCTCATTTTTCTTAAAATTTGAATTTCCTCCAAAATCAAAACTCCTTTTAGTTATCCTTAAAATTTTTATCGTAAGGGATACTCCAACTCTGTTTTTTAAATTTCATCTAAAATCTAAATTCTCTCCCAGAAATACCAGGTCTTCTAATAGAACTTTTTTTGTCCTTTAAATTACATTGAATCCAACCAGATCACAAAGTTGTACATTGCTTATTCTTCAATAATCAAAGACAACTATGACATACATTTCATTCATCCCTCCTTTTTATGTTTTTATGTTTGTTAACTTTCACGTAAATTTTTATATTATTTTTCGTTTTACTAACACTTTTCTCTTTGTAAGGACCATTATGCATTCATGTTTCAAAACCGCTTTCAAAATTTGCAAAGCGATATTGTGTGTTGGTATCTCTCTAGTACTTGACATGAAATATCCAGTGTTTAAAATCTAGTCCAAAAATTATTTTCTCCAAAATCACTATGTTCTTCAAACTTTCGTAACACATAGGTAATATAAATTTTCTTTCAAAACTTGGATTTACAATTTATAAAACATCATGCATTCAAGGGAATTATATCTAAATAATGATAAATGGAACCAATTTAATTAAAATCGAAGTGAGACATAGTTAGCAGGTACCAAATTTAGGCATCGTGAAGGTGTTAATCCTTCTACATGCGTAACCAACTCCCAAACCCAACCAATGAATCTTTGGATTTTATAAACCTTAAAATCTATGTTTCGAGTTTTGTAACTCAAAATAGTGTTTTCAATCGGCATCCAATCCTGCCTAGCCCGAAATAATCAATGGCAACTCCAAGTTTATGGCCACTTTGTGATGGCTATTCGAGACTAATTGGATGAACGATTCACTAGATGATCTCTTTCCCCTTCATATTACTATGCCTAATACAAATCCTGATCATGGGATAGTTCAAAGGCTCAACCACCACCAACCAGTATATATTTTTAAGTCGAACATGCAAAGCCCTTTGGATCATCCGAAGTTTTAAAAGTGGGCACATGGTGACACCTATAATTTGTTTTTATTCAAATTAAATTTTTTCTCTTTCATATCTCTAGAGTTTGATGATCCCATGCATGGTGCAATTCATAAAATGACAAATATAATTAATTTACAACAAATCAAAATAAAAAAATAAAAAAAATCCTAGAAACTTCTTGGATGATTTTGGCTAAGGGCTTTTTCTTTAGCCTTTAATTGACTTCTAGGGGATGGTTTCCTCATTTTGTTCCTTTACCTTTCCATGAGGGGAAAAAAAAAAAGAAAACACTAAAAATTTCTAGATTTGCAAGCTTTTTCAAGGTATTTTTCTTGTAAAAATTTTTAATTTTTGTTCATTTCTTGTTTGATTCATCTTTTTAATGAGCCTAATGAATACTTATGCTCATGAATTTTGATTCATGTTGAAAGGCCAAGTACGATGGCTATGATCAAAGTTTCTTGATTTTGTTGTTTTAGTTAATTTTTATTGGAAATAGTTTGATTTTCATTGAGATTATTTATGTTTGTTGGTATGTATATATTGTTATTTTCATCTATATTTGTTTATGTAATTTTTCTTAATATTTTCAAGTTGATTTATATTGATATATTCATTATTTATTATGTTTTTATGCTTATTTAAGCTTGGTAAAAATTATAACATGTATATATATATAAATATTCATGAAAAGATGTGATGAAAAAAATTATTTTTGCTTAAAAATCATGTTGGTCAAACCATGTATGGACTTATTAGTGATGTTTTTGATTCTTTTAGGTTATTTTATAAATATGCAAATTTTAGGGACTAAATTGTAAAATTGTAAAATTTTTTGGGCCATCTATGCTTGGCCGAATAATGTAGACACCTTTGAAAGTGTTTTCATGCTTAGTTTAACATATTTGAATGTGTTTTATGCATATTTTACCATTTTGAGCCATTTGTAATTTAGAATGTTTAGTGATTTGTTTACAAAATTGCAAAATTTTTGTTCTAAGGGCATAGGTGCTTGGCTGAATTGATGATATGATTTTTTATATAATTTCCATGATTTTTATGATGAATTTTGTGTTTAATTATGAGTTTATTTTATGTACGGATGGGGTCATATAGAAAACCTTGCATATTAGAATTATTGAAATATTTTTGACATTTTAAGACTATTTTTAGCATTCCTTTGGTCATCTAGAGGGATGTAGAAAATATTAAAACTTTTCATATTCCTTCAACTTTTTAGTAGGGGTATGAAATATAATTTTGAAAAATTTAGGTGCCTATTAGCAATTTTTTCATTTTAGGTCAATTTTGATGTCTAAATTACCCATGGAGGGTGTAATTCCCATTTCATATCATTTTTGGGTCTTCTAGGCCACCGAGATATTTTTATGTTGAAGGTAAACTTTAGGGGGATTTTAGTAATTTTTTGGAATCGAATCTTATGTGATCACTGGATACTTCTATGTTGAAGGTGTACAGTAGTAATAGGTTCGTCTATTTATGATGTCATCAAGCCCTTTAAGCTACCAAGATACTTATAGGTTGAAGGTACACCTTAGGGGAATTTAGGTAATTTTTCCTAGAACCAAACCCTTTATGATCATCATGATACTTATATGTCGAAAATGCATAATAGGGATAGGTTTGTCTTTCTATAGAGATATCAAGTCCTTTAGGCTTACAAAGATACTTCTACATCGAAGGTAAACTTTGGGGACATTTTAGTGATTTACATTAGAACCAAGTCCTATGTGATCACCAGGATAATTTATGTCAAATGTGTACAATAGGAATAGGTTCATTTGCCTATAAAGTTATAGAATCTTTTAGGGTATCAAGATACTTATATGTCAAAGGTACACCTTAAAGATATTACATTAATTTATTTTAGAACTGATGCCTTTAAGGTTACTGGGATACTATTAACTCAAGGTATACTTTAGAGGACATATTGGTCCAATCGACTAAATTAGGATCCTTGAGTCAAGTTTAGTACATTTTGTCTAAATTGAATCTTGGGGCAATTTCTATTATTATTAATATTATTAATAAATTAGAATTTGTATGTCTCCAATGTTAAAATAATACATGAAATTTCTCCTAGCATGTGAGAAAAGTTCTACTGATTATTTTAATAATGAGATATCCATTTAAAAAATTAAAATTGAGATTTTTTTTGATTGAAAAAAGAAGACCTTTTGTATTCTTTTGGTTCTCTAGTGGGTACAAAAGATATTTTAATTTTTGAAACCTTTCATATTCCACTAGCTCTCTAACAGGGTATGAAAAAAGAATGATAAAAACCTTCTTGTTTTTCTGGTTCTCCGAAGAATACAGAAGATATTTTGATTTTTAAAAATATTAAAAACCTGATTTTCTCATTTGGAATAATAAATTTATTTCATAAAATTTTATATGAGAATTATAATTAAATATCAAATATTTAAATTGAAAAAAGATCAAAATTTATGTTAACACATGGTTAATAAGGTACTAATTGCCAGGAATCACGATAAGGTTGATCTTATGATTGTAATCACTCATGGACCCTTTCATGCGATCTTTGGTATTTTCACATATCTTAGAGTTTATTTTGATGTATTTCGTAGCCCTAGAAAGATAACCTCCAACAGTTTACCAATCTCTCTAGCCTAAAAGAGATTGGTGGTTGTAGACACCTAATTTTGTCCAAGCCTTCTTCTCTATTAGTAAAAAAAAAATCCAAGATATAAAATTAGGCAAATTTCCACTAGAGGAAAATATTCTTCATGGGGAATGTACATTTTCAAGACCTTTTTAAATATGCTTAAATGACCGCAGGTGCATGTGACAAAATAAATCTCGAATAAAAAAGACTAATTCAAGGTAAAATAATTAAGTTTTAACCTTATACTTTTGAAAATTTGAAATTTATTTCTGCAGATGTTATTATGGTCAAACTTTTCATTTTTTAAAATTTTTTGAGAATTTTTTGTTAAACATGGGAAGTTGATTATCGCGTATTTATCGATACCAGTGTGGTATTTATGCTGATATGCACTCTGAAAAAGTAGAAATAATGAAGGAAAAATTCATATTGGCATTTTATACCAAGGTGTCAAGTTATCAATTTTTATAATTAATTTTGAATTTTTTGCAAGTAATGCAATTATCATACGTGTAAAATTTTTTCGTATAAATTGCTTTAGAGTTCAGATTTTCATCTTTATTTTTATAAATTAATATTTTGATTAAAGTGTAAAAAAATTCATTTTTATAAAATTTGAACACACTTTTAAAATTTTTCTGCTTTTAAAATATCAGCCTTGCTTTATTTGTAAAATTTTCTGTGGAATCTTCTTGGGTTTTAAACTTTAAAATATTTTAAAAATTCACATTTAATTATCATTAAATTAGTTTTTTGAAATTCATTTTACTTTACGAGTTTTGCATTTTCTTTCATAATTTCTTTTGTTTTCAAAATAAAAAATTTTCTACTCCGTAAATTTATTCGGATGGATTTTTCTTGGGTTTGATTCATATTAAATCAGTTTTTCAAAATTCAATTTATTTTATGTATTTTGCATTTTATAGAATTTTTCTCGTTTCCAAAATACACAGTTTTTTGCTTCGTAAATTTTTTTGGGAAGATTTTTTTTAAGTTTATAATTTTCAAAATTCTTCAAATATTATTGTTTAAATCATATTAAATCAGTTTTGAAAAATTCAATTTATTTTATAAGTTTAAAAATTTTTCCTATTACCGAGATATGAAGTTTTTTACTCTGTAAATTTTTTCGGAAAGATTTTTTTGAGTTTATATTTTTTAAAATTATTAAAATATTTTTTTTTAATTCACATTAAATCAATTTAGAAAAATTCAATTTATTTTATGAGTTTTAGAATTTTTCCTATTATTGAGATATAGAGTTTTTTACTCTGTAAATTTTTTTGGTAAGATTTTTCTAAGTTTATAATTTTAAAATTCTTCAAATATTTTTGTTTAATTCACATTAAATCATTTTTCAAATTCCAATTTATTTTATGAATTTTGTATTTCTTTTACGTATAACAATTTTTTCAGATAAGAGTTTTTCTCATAAAATTTTACAGGTTTGTTATTTTTAATATTTTTTCTGTAAATAAAATTGTTTTTATTATTAGATTGAATTATATTAATCAAATAAAATTTTATTCTAAATATATTAAATATACAATTTAATCTTTCTAATTAATTTTTGTAATATAATTTTATAGATTATATAAATATCTTCCAAAATTATCTAGACTTTAGTGATGTTATGCATGAAATAATCAAATAAATGACAAAAGCAATTAATTTAAATCAAATCAAAATCAATTAACTTCAAATAAAATTAGTATTAAATAAAAATAAATAAAATAGAAAAAAAATATGGTAGAATGGTGGAGAACCATTCAGCCAAGGCTTTTCTTAGAAGCCTAGGCTGACCTCCATTTTCTATATAAGGGGGATGGGTATTTCATTTTAGGAGGCTTTACGAATTTCCATGAAAAGAAAAAAAAAGAAGAAAAAAATGCTAAAAATACATAGCTTTTCAAGCATTTTTAGGGTAAAATTCTTGTAAAATTCTTAATCTTTGTTTATTTCTTGTTTGAATCTTCTTTTTAATGAGCCAAATAAATACTTGTGCTCATGAATTTTTATTCATATTGAATGGCCAAGTATGATGGCTATGATTAAATTTCTTGATTTTGTTGTTTTACTTAATTTTTATTAGAAATAATTTGATTTTCTTTGCGATTATTTGTGTTTATTGATATATATTGCTATTTTCATGTATATATGTCTATGTAATTTTTTAAATATCTTCATATTGTTTTATATAGATTTATTCATTATTTTTTTTTATGTTTTTATGCTTATTTATGCTTGATATAAATTGCAACATGTATGTATATTAATATTTATGAAAATATGTGATGAAAAACAATTTTTTGCTAAAATATTATTGCTGGTAGAATGATGCAGGGGCTGATTTTGTGATGTTTTAATTTTATTTAGCTTATTTTGTAAATATAGAAATATTAGGGACTAAATTGCAAAACTTGTAAAATTTTTTCTATGGCCATCAATGTTTGACTGATTTATTGTAGATATTTTTAGAAGAGTTTTTATGCTTAGTTTAGCATATTTGATTGTGTCTTATACATTTTATATCATTTTGGGGTTATTGTGTAATTTTACAATGTTTAGGGACTAGTTTGCAAAATATGAAAATTTGCTTCAAAACCCTAGGTGCTTGGCTGAATTCATATTGTGACTTTTGGTGTGATTTCCATAATTTTTAAGGATAAATTTGGTGTTAATTGATGATTTTTTCATGTAGGGACCAAAATGCAAAATTAAAAGTTCAAGGACCATTTAGCAAATCTTTGCATTTAGGGGTAAAATGGTCTTTTGTGGTCATTTCAAAATTTTTCTATATTCCTATGGTCTTCGTGAGGGTATAGAAATTATTTAGGCCTTTAGTATTCTTTCAGTTTTCCATTAGGGTATGAAATACAACTTTTAAAAGTTTATGGGCTTATTTGCAAAATTGTAAAATTTTTGTTCTAAGGCCATGGTTACTTGGCTAATTTATTATGTGATCTTTGGTATGATTTTCAAGATTTTTTGTTCTTAATTTTGTGTTTAATTATGATTTTATCTTGTATAGGAACTAAATTGCAAATTAAGAAAATATTAGGGATCATTCATAAAAAATAGCATTTTAGGTCTAATATGATATTTTTGACTTTTTAAAAATGTTTCTAGCGTTGCTATGGTCTTCCATAGGGGTGTAGAAATTATTAAAACCTTTCATATTCTCTCGATTTTTTGTTAGGGTACGAAATACAATTTTGAAAAGATTAAGGACCTATTAGTAATTTTTTGCATTTTAGGTCAATTTTGATATTTTAGTTACGTGTGAAGGGTATAATGGTCATTTCATGTCATTTTCGTGTCCTCTAAGTTACTAAGACACTTATAGGTCGAAAGATACATCATAGTGGTATTTTTAGTAATTTTCTTAAAACCAAGTGCTATGTGATCACTGGGTTACTTATAGGTTGAAGGTGTGTACAATAAGAGTAGGTTCATTTGTACAGGATGCTATCCCGGCCTTTAGGATAACTAGGATAATTTTATGTCAATGGTATACCGTAGGGCATTTTGGTAATTTTCTCTCAAGTCGAGTCTTAGGTATTCATTGGGATGCTTTTAGGCCAAAAGTGCATATTTAGGATAGGTTCACACTTTTATTATCATTTTCGAGTCTTTAAGATAACCGAGATACTTTTGCATCAAAGGTATGCCCTAGCAGCATTTTCGTAATTTTCCATTAGAACCAAGTTCTACACGATCATCGGGATACTTCTACATTGAAGGTGTCTAGTAAGAATAAGTTCATTTATTTATCAAGTTTTAGAATCTTTAGGGTACCGCGTTTTTTATATGTCGAAGGTACACCTTAGTAATATTTCATTAGTTGATTTTTATAGCTTGGTCCTTTAAGGGTATCGGGATACTTCTATGTCAAAGGTATATTTTAGGGAACATGTTGGTCATATCGACCACAATCAGATCCTTGGAGTCAAGTTTAGTACATTTTTGTCTAAATCGAGTCTTAGGGAGATTTTTATTTTATTAATACTTATAATAAAATTGGAATTTTTGTGACTTAAGGTGATATCTTTGATGTTAGAATAGTATGTAAAATTCCTACCAGAATATGCGAGGGATTCTACAGATTATTTTAATAACGAGACACCTTTTTCAAAATGAAAGTTGAGATTTTTCAATTTTTGTAAAAATAAAACCTTTTGTATACCATAGGTTCTCTAGTGGGGTGCAATTGAGAATGACAAAAATCTTCATGTTCTCTTGGTTCTTCGAGAGGGTATGGAAGAAATTTCGATTTCCAAAAACATTAAAACCTGACTTTCTTGGAATAGTAAATTTCTTTAATAAAATATATCGAGAATTATAATTAAATATCAAATATTAAAACCAAATAAGAATCAAAATTTAAGCTAAAACAGGATTAATAAGGTACCAATTATCAAGTATCATGAGAAATTGATCCTTACTTGTGAATGTAACCAACTCTCGGACCTTTTCAAGCGATCTCTAATATCAGCACAGACCTTGGAGTTTGCTTTTAAGGGTTTCGTAACCCTCAAATATAACTCTGGCAGGTGGCTAATCTCACCTGGCCAAAATAGGATTAGCAGCGAGCCAAAATAGTCGGGTGAGCAATTCATCTCGACAACTCAGTCCCTTGGTACAAAAATAAGGAATAATAAAATAATAGCAATATATGCCCCTAAAATAAAAAATGATATATATATATAGAAACAAGGGGTACACTCACCATTTTTAAGTTAGGCTGATCGGGATTTGTATCCGAGCCATGTTGCGACAACTTGGCAACTCTACTAGGGACAGTTAGAGAGTTAGGCCTAAAATTAATCACATGTTAAATAATTTTGATTAATTTAGTTTCAATCTATATTTAACTATAATTCCAATTGTTTTCAAAACAAAATTTTTATTACATTCTTGATTTATATAGATATCTTACTACATGTTTTTCATATTTTTCATTAACCCTTTTTGTTTTCTTTGTAGCTTTATTTTTAGGGGAATTTAGGATAGGGGTTTTATTATTTTTGAAAGTTCAAGTCATAAAAGGTAAGCTATTCCCCTTACACACTGTACACATTCATATGCATTAGATTCTCTTTCACATTTATGGAGGGGGCATAAGGACACAATATTTTAGGAAGAGGTGAAGTAGCTCTGCCTTCTAAGGTGTTAGCCTCTATCTTGGCTAGTGAAAAAACTACGGGGTGTGAATTCCTATGCCTGCCCAAGGTGTTAGCCTCGTTAGAGGCATAGAAGATACTCCCACTCGAATTAAACCTTTTTCGACATAAACCCATGATGGGTAAGATTTAGGGTACCTCGTTAGTCCTTTCCAAACTCGAGGAACAATTTAAGAACCTATTTAGATGTCTAACTCAAACTTAATGTAATGAACTATAAGGGTCTTACCTAGTTAGAGCCATACTCGATTCTAGAAATCACCAAATTAGGTACACATGGGGAAACACTTTTAACCTTTTCCTCTTGTAGTTTGATTTTCTTAATATTAGTAAGTATATGGTGTGTTGCTATTATCCATTTTATTTTTATTTGTTCTTCACATCATTTATTATAGTATGAAAGATTTTTTGGCTTGACATTCCTATCCCATGAACATTTGTAAATTCATTCATGCATTTCTTTATACATTTGCAAAGTTCACATCTTTATGTTTTCATGCATTCATAATTTGTAATATACTAAAATAGTTCCATTTATTTTATTTCTAAGCATCACCACATAGATGGTAATATTAGGGCAAGAATTAGCATGTTAGAGTCCATTCAAGAAAAATTTGGTCATGAAGTTTGGGGAATGGAAAGATGAATTGACGAATTGATAAAAATAGTCTAGGGTCTAGGAAAGAAACTTTGTCTAGAGTACCCTCATCCTTAATGAATTCACAAAGTCAGAATTTAGAAGCACGACTAGGTGCTTTGGAGGCAATAGTTAGAGGAATAGGACAGGAGATCCAAGAGATAAAAGAACAAAATTATTCAAATTGACAAAAATCATGAAAGCTTTTCTCGGTGATCCCCAAGGATTACCATTACCTTCAACCCAACCTTTGACACTCAAAGACCCAAAAACCAATGAACCATTAGATAAGGATCCCATTCCCTAATCTACATACATGATTGAAATAAAGCAACCTGATTTTGCACTACTATAGATTAGTCTATCTTCGAACCTTACAAGTTTTCCTAGTTCTAGGTAGCGACCTTCTGATGACCATACCAAGAAAAGTTCATAAAAGAATTGCAAATTCAATCTGATCCCACTAACCTATAAGGAATTGTATTCTTTTCTGCTTTAACATCAACTTATTGCTCCTAAATATGTTTTTCCATATCAACGCCTTTATCTTGAATGGTATAACATTAATGAACACTGTGAATACCATGCAGGAATATGGGGACATTTAATAGAAACATGCGATACCTTTAAAAAGAAAGCTCAGAAGGTACTTGATACCAGTGTAATCTATTTTAAACCAAGTACGAATGTTATTGCTAAATTCCTATCTCATTATTGGAGGCATTAGAACATTTAGGGTAATGAAGTGATCATGGAGACAACCTTTTGGTTGCTTGGACTTATAATATAGGCTTTGTAAATTTAGGGCTTGATAAATACATGGCATGCAAATAAATTGATCATGGAGGGTTTTGTAAATATAGGGTTAAAAAAATGTCTAGGACTTATAAAGATTCCCTAGAAGCACTAATGTTAATAGAAAAATAAAGTGTTTGTAAGAGTGGTCTTTTTGTTCCTTGTTCTTTTGAATCTTGTAAATCTACACTAACTATGAATAAATAAATTAGTGGGTTTGGGTTGATGAAATGACAATGTAGAATAATGACTCAAATTCCATACATTATTGCCTTTGTAATAATCTCGATGGCTGATATTTAGCTCATTCCTTAACATCAATTAGTCTCATCAGATACTGCTTTATTCATTCATTCCTTCATTTATTCCTTTATTTATTCATTAATTCATACATTAATTTTTTATCATTTATTGGTATACATACATGGATAAAAGTAAAGATAAATGTTGACAAGGTATATGTATTCATGCATATTGATTTAAGTTCTTTTTTCATTTTCTAAAGGTGAAGTACAACAAGTTCGATGAAGTTACGCAAAACAAACAAGTCTATTTGCACCTAGTAAGTATTATTTATACTTCTATTGGGGATCCGGGGAAGTACATGCTTAAAGACAATGCGTTAACAATTAAGATATGCAATCAGTAGACACTAGCCTTCCACATTAACATTGGTGCCTATCGCCACGTGCCCGCCTTTAAAACTTCGAACAATCTGAAAGGCATAGCGCGCTCAACTTAAAAATAAACAATGGTTAGTCACAGTCGAGCCTTTGAGTTATCCCTTGATCGGGATTGGATTAGGCATAGTAATATGAAAGGGAAAGACCATCGGGCGAATTGTTTATCCAGCTAATCTTGGGTGGTCATTATGAAATAGCCGTAAACTTAGAGTCGCCATCGATCATTCCAGGCTAGGCAGGATCAGATGCCTATTGAAAACAATATTCCGATTTACAAAACTCAAAAATTGATCTTAAGGTCTATAAAGTCCAAAGATTCATTGGTTAGGTTCGGGAGTTGGTTAATGTGGGGAAGGATTAACACCCCCATGATGCCCGAAATCGGTACCTACTAGCTATATCTTGCTTTGGTCTTAGTCAAAATGGTTCCATTTAGCCATTATTTAGATATAATCCCTTTTAATGCATGAAGTTTTGTAAATTGTATATCTGAGTTTTTAAAGAAAATTAGATCGCCTATGCACCTCAGAGGAGTGAAAAACATAGGGATTTTTATGAAAATAATGATCGAATTGGGTTTTGAAAAATTGGATATTCCGTATTAAGCACTGGAGAGATACCAACACAAAACGTTGCCTTAAATTTTATTGGAAAATGAATCTTAAATATGAATGCACAGTAATCACTATAAAAAGAAAATATGTTAGTAAGGGGACAAAGAATGTAATAATATTATAAACAAACAATCATAGACAAAAAGGCATAAAAAGAAAGGATGATCAAAATTTGTCTCATAATTTTCTTCGATCATTGATGAATAACCGGGATGACAATTTAGAGACGAGTTTGGATTTGATGGTAATTTACAAGACAAAAAAGATTTTGATTGAAACAATCCAGGGCATATGAAAGAGAGAAGATTTTTAGATATATTTTTTAAAAAAAGCGAGGCTAGAGTATTCCCTCGAAGAGGTGGGGTTAGAGTATCCCCGAAGAAAAGTTACAAAAATATTTAGAAATAAAGATAAATTTTGAATATTTAATGAAAAATAGGGTTTGAGTATCTCTTTAGAATAGTGAGGTTAGGGTATCCCTAAAGGTGAAAACTTTTGGTGGTTTTAGATAAAGATTAAGAATCTTGAAGGTGAATTCGAAGAGAAAAGTTAAGTTTGGAATTGAAAACGAGGGTTGGAGTATCCCCTTGAAGCACTGGAGTTAGAGTATCTCCACTAGCAATAGTTTTAATATAGAGGAAAAGTATATTCTATTATGAAATCATTTTTTTTGTATTTTAGCTTTGATTTGAGTCTAAAGGGCTTATGCTGTGGGGAAACCAATCGGGTGCATTTTGAGACATTCAAATGTTTCGATAAAAGGAGATACAAAAATTAAGTTGAAAGCAAGGGACAACATCATGTCATCTCTCTTCCCGAATTTATTTTAGATGCATCCTAAGGCTTTCGACAATGAATAAGGTACTGTTAAAAAAATGACTCAATAAGGTTTAAGGTAAAAATATTCCAAAAATCTTAGAAAATCATTTTCTATATGCAATTAATTTTTGAAGTTAAGTCTATCTTGAAATTGGCAGCTTATGCAGAGGAAAAGACATATCAAATTTTTAAAAATCATTTTAGGCTCATCTAAGATTGTTAAAACCATACCTTTCTAGAAAGGGAATCTTATATACTATTTAGAAAAAAATTTAAAATCTCAAAAAAATCATCTGATGGGAAAGAATGGCCCTAAACAGAGTATTGTGCATTGGTTCTAGGTGTTTTCGATAGCAAAAGTTTGAAAAATCATACTCCCTCATCCGAGATGATCTAAGGGAAAATAAGACACAGTTGGAAAGACATTTTGATAACCTTTAAGTGAAAAAAAATAAAAAATTATAGGAAGATCATTTGTGGTTCAAAAATAAATTTTCAAGGTTAGACTATAGTCTTACCAAAGCAAAAAAAAGGGGATTATTCGATATTTCAGGCTTTTTGAGGCTTAAATTCGATTTATGGACATCTGAAGGTCCATAACACCATGGAAAGAATGGCATAGGCATCATAAGTTCATTTTACAATCCCGGAGTAGTTTGGATGATGGAACAACCGTGTCATTAAAAGGAACATGGGACTTAAGATCAAGGCTTAATACTAAAAGGGATCTCTTTTTTTTTTTTTGAAAATTGAACTTATTTCATAATGAATCTAGAGTTGAAATGTTGATCTACCCCCAAGATTGGAAGACCAATTTTATGAAAACATTAAGTCTTGCTATTCTTCATCTATTAGAGGTAGCATAAATTTAACTTAGGGATTTTTCTAAAAATCAAGCTTTTAGAAACAAGCCATCATTTTAATTGAGATATCATGAACAAAATACAGTGCATACAAAGATAAACATAAATTAAAATGTAAACATACAAAGATGGCATTTTGACATGAAAATGGGTGACATAAATGCAAAAAGATGAAAAATAGGCTGCATAAAGATATGAAGATGTTTGAACAAAAGAATGGATGTTGGAGTTGTCAAGATGGTATTTCATTTCATGAGACTCTTTAAAATACAATAAAATGTATGAACATACATAAGACATATTAAGATGACTATTTAAATATAAGATGGATATGTGAATATGGAAGGAACATGGCAAAAGATGCATGAATAGAGGCTGTATGATGATAACAATGAAGTATAGTGAGTTTATATATCCAAACAACATCAAGGTGTCAAGAGGGTCATCAAGATCCTAAGACTACCGCAATCAAGGCAATAATGATGCATGAGAGTCTTAGGAGGGTCATGGTAACATGAAAGACTCACTAGAATGAAATGGATGATCAAAATAAAAAATGTATGGAATAAGGTAGAAAATACCACCAAAAGCTTGAACTTTTCTCTCTTTTTTTTTTTAAAGCAGTGACTTTAAGCTCAACTCTTTCCCTCTTTTTGCTAATATTTAGCAAAATAAGGTGAAAAGAAGAAGCTTTTTGGTAATATAGTTGCTGGTGGGGTGTTTTGAGGATGAAAGTATATGAAAGGTTGAGTTTTTAAAGGTGTTCTGGTGGTGGTTTTGGAAAGCTATGGGAATAGAGGTTGGTTGAAGGTGAAAGGTAATGGAATAGTGTTTCCGGTGAGTTTGTGGAACTAGAGTTACTAAAGGATTTTTTGGGAATGGATGTAGTTTTTTGAGATTGCTTGAGAGCTTTTGAAAATGGCTGAAGATCTCCATTTTTTTTTAAGATAGCTGAGGATCTCTATTCAATGCTCAGTCCCTACTTTTGGAAGACAATGCAGGGGTATTTTTTATCTTTCCCTCCTACACTAGGGGACATCTCCAGCTACCATGCTCAGCTGACTCTCTTCCCATTAGTTTTGCCATGCTGAGTAAAAAGATAGAAAGGTTGTGACAACCTACAACTAGAGATATGCCTGCCATACCTTCTTATAACCATATAACTTATGAAAGTGACATTTGTCATTGATTGTTTGGGCTTTAAAAATTGTTTGAATCTATTCATGAGCCCATAGTTAAGGTTTGCAATGATTTATGATAGCTCTTTGGTGTAAAAGCATGTTTAAATCGGGTTTTTAAAGGTTGAAAAATGGCTTGAATTGGGCAAAAATGCCTTGGTGTATTGATACAAAACATATGTTGTATCGATACACAAGGTACTTTTTACCTATGAGTATCGATACAATGAGCTGTGTATCGATACTAAGCATAAAAAATATTGCCAATCTTAGATTTAGAGGCCTGTATCAATACTCTATTGATTTGTATCGATACTTATGCTTGTGTATCGATACATTTTGCCAAAAATCACAACTTTAGCTACTGCCAAGGTCTGTATCGATACAAACATGCTAGGTACCGCTACCAAACCCTCTTGTATTGATACTACATGTGAAAATTCAAGTTTTTGGTGACATAAAGCCTCGTATCAATACTTATTCACCAATATAACTTACACGTACCTCTAGCTTCTCGATTTTCCTTAACCTGGTCACAAACAGTAGGAAATTGATTCGTGTACTCATTTGAATGACTCTGGTGACACCATGAAAAATGGCCTTTGATGCCTCATTTTACATTTTTCTTCAATACGGCCCATAGGCATTTCAAACTTTCCTAAAATTTTTTTTTCACCTAGCGCGTGTTGCCTAATAATGCCTAGTGACACGACACTCAATAGTCATCTCCCAGTTTTTATTTTAATTTTTGATTTTATCTTCTTCAATCGAGTCTTGGGGTGCCAAAAGTGGGCAAACAAAATAAGGTGTCTACAACTACCTTTCTTTGGCTGTTGCTAAGTATTAAGAATCGAGCAAAAACAAATAGACACTGTTTTGTTTAAGTGGGATGACAGTTTCATGTGCTAATTTGTTTTTTTGGGTTTAACCCTAAACAAGTGCTAGTAACTCATGTGGGCTTCGAGATAGGTAAAGAAATAAGTCCAGCTCTTTATGGACTAAGGTAGACAGGTGCCACCAGCTTGTATGGGCTTTAAGGTAAATAAAAAAAGATGTCTAGCGTTTTATGGACTAAGGTAGATTGGTGCCAACAACTTGTGTATGCTTAGATCAACATTTTACTCTTGAAGGACTAAGGTAGTTAGGGAAATGTCTTACTCTTTGAGGATTGAGGTAGACAATTGCCACTAGCTTGTGTTAAAGACTGAAGTAGGTAGTTGCCACCAGCTTGTGTGGGCTTTAAGGTAGGGAAGTGTGCTACTTTTTGAGGACTGAGATAGGTAGTTGTCATTAGCTTGTATGGGCTTTGAGGTAGGGAAGCATCCTACTTTTTATGGACTAAGGTAAGTAATTGCCACTAGTTGTGTGAGCTTTATTAAGCATCCTGCTCTTTAAAGACTAAGGTAGATAGGTGCCACCAACTTATGTGGGCTTTGTTAAGCATCTTACTCTTTGAGGACTGAGGTAGGTAGGTGCCACCAGCTTGTGTGGGCTTTATGGTAAGTCAAGAAGGGTGTCCTACTCTTTGAGGACTAGAAGGAAATGAGTTTAGATTCCCCTCTTGGGTATTTTCGATGAGCACATAAGGTCAAAGGTACTTACTTAAAGCCTTTCAAGGTTTTTTGAGATTAGAAAATTATACCTTAGGTTCCCTACAAATTTGACTTTTGTATATAAGAGCTGGTACCTATAGGATGTTAAATGCTACATAATGCATAGGGATGCAAGTGTCTGTCTAAATAATGCAAGGGTAATGATTTTAAAAGCATAATCTAGTAGTTGGTTTTGGCCTTTTTCAGCTTTAATAAGGTGGCTTTTCACTAAAGGTTTATCAATCTTGCTCTAGATTTCTAGAGGCTTTGAATGTTAAGGTTGTCCCTTCTTTGAAGATACGGGAGGTCCATAACCATTTACTAGGAGGAGGTTTTGAGCACATTTTCACTGTAGCTTTTTATTGCAGATTTTGGTGCTTAAGGAACAAGACTAGTATTTTCTTGCTGAGTTTCATTTTTTGATGTTGCTGGGGCATAACATCCACCACTTCGAGTTAGATGACTCACTCTTGAAAGGTCCACACTCGCTATTTGCTAACTAGGAACCTTCTTATCGTCCTTGTAAGGGAAAGAAGATGGAAGTTAAATGATCATCCTTGGCGTAGGTTGAACAGAGGTGGCTTTGGCTCTTGGTCGATTATCATATAAGATCAATGGCCTTTCAACCCTGTTAAGAGGATTACCCTTTTCTTCTTCTATAGTGTTGATAGATGGTGCTGCATTTGCAAACTTGATATGTGGGGTTTGTTTTTCATCATAGAATTCGATGCTACCCTCATTCATCATCCTTTAAACCATAGTGCAAAACTCTTTGCATGTTTAAAGAGTATAGCTGTAAACAATATGGACATCATAGAAGTCATCAATTTTTTCCTCTGTTTTCTCGACTGCATTAAGTAGCTTAGCTTGCACCAGGATTTGCTTAACCGAATTCATTGGTGTCTTAACTTCTTCTATGTTTTCTACAATCTCATAGTTTTTTTCAATACCATTCTCTTTAGGTCTAACTCAGCGTGAGTTTGAGATGAACTAGCTTTAGTGCCAGACTTTAATTACTGACAAGCCTTCATTTTTCATTTCCTTTTGTCTTTGTAGAAATTTTTTCTACTTGATTCATTTTTCATGGCCTTATCCATCATCCTATAGGGCATGACCATATCCTCAAAGCTCTTCAGGAAGCTTTTCATTATCTTCTCGTAATCAGTGCTTTGCAACATGCCAATGAATCTAACAATCATCTCTTTTGCTATCAGTAAGGGATAAAACTAGGCAGCCTCCTCAATCCATCTTGCATCATACTACTTAAAATTTTTATTAGCTCTCTTTTTCATGCTCATAAGAGACAGACAGCTTGAGATATGATCATTGATAAGTGTCTCCTCATCAATGGCATTAATAGATTGATCATCATTTCCATCCCACTCCTCATAGGACTTGATCTTTGACTGATCCATCATCCCTTAGACCATTTCCAAGAATGATGGACAATGTTGCAAATTATGTTATTGACCGCAGTGGCAGCAGGATGTTTCAACGGCATTTTTATCATCAGTTACTATTCCAGCTTTCATGAAAGCTTGCCAGACATTGCTTATCGAGGTTTTAACTTCTCCAATGCTTTTTTTGACCTAACAACCTTTCTCATTGATTATCGCATTCACTCTCAATTCGACATGATTAGGGAATGGATTGGCCCCAACATTGGGTCTAGGACCTTACTCGATCTTGATCACTCATTTTTCTAGTAGACCTTATGCCTTTCTTTTAAACAAAGTTGCAGTTCTCAATGGAATGGTCGTACACTCTAATGTGATATTCATAATAAGCATTCCCATCATACCATCAGTGTATGGTGGTGATTTGGGTTTTTGAATATTGGGGCCACTAGTTTACCTACCAATGAGCAAGAGTAAATATCTTTATAGGAGTCAGGGAGTGGTTCAAAATGCTCTTTTTTTCAAGTTGCTCGTTGATTGTTTGGATCTTTTACATTGTTTATATTGCAGGGTTCGGCACTTTAGGCTACATTTTGAATGGGATTTGATGTAAAGCTCATTGCTGGAGCAAACCTGGTAACGTAACTGGTTGCAGTGCTGATGAGTAAGGGGTAAGACTCATATTTAACATGCTCGGGAGGTACATGGCTGTGATGGATACAGACTTTAATTAAACCTGGCATGATTTTTGTCAACAACATTCATCTCTTTTTCCTTACCTTTACTTACTATCTTTTTGACTGATCTAAATATTTCCCTAATGGATATCTTGCCACTTTGATGGTGTTCTTAATCATTTCACCCGATATAACTATATTAGCAAAATTTTTCATGGCACTTCCTACAAGCTTTTCGTAGTAGGGAGCTCATAAGGTGCCAACAAACATGATTGTCATTTCTTTTTTAGTCAAAGGGGGATGAACTTGAGCTGCCTCCTCTCTCGTCTCTTAGTACACTGCCTAAAGCTCCCAAAAGATTTTTTCTCCAAGTTTATGAGAGAGAGGCGATCCGAAACCCAATCGACACATGCTTATATTGTTCAAGGAACATGTATGCCAAATCTGCCTATGTTCAAATTTCTACAGGATCAAGCCCTATGTACCATCACAGAGCTACCCAAGTCAGACTATCCTAGAAGTAATAGATCAGTAGCTTTTCGTTCTCTTCATACCTGATCATTTTACAATAGTACATGCGAAGATGGGCAGTAGGATTAGTAGTCCCATTGTATTTTTCAAAATCAGGCATTTTAAACTTAGGGGAGAAAACGAGATTTTATACCAACCCTACTGATTTTGCATCTACGATTCCAAATTTTTTTAGTTCCTTCAACAGCTTGAAAGCACTTTTTCAGTGACTGATACTTGTCCAAGTCCTTATCATTTTTTGAGAGTCTCTTTGCTTTCTGTTGCTCTATTTGCTCATCGCGGTCTGAGACTATAAGCTTTACAGGTAAAGAGCCTGCTTCTTGAAATTCTTGAATCAAATGGGATGCTATTGCAGGATTGATGTAAATGAATGGCTGAGTTGGTGGGATGTTTGTTGCCCGAGGATGTTACCCATGCATTGCCCTTTTCTAAGCATTGGTGGCTTTAGTACCACCATTCAAATTGCTTTCAAGATTGGCTGAATCTTTTCTTGCCTTGACTGTGCTTGTCTGCCCTTTTTCCTTTCAATGCATCGGGCAGTAGCTTAGTTAGTTTGATAATCTAAGCTTAGAGTTCCTCACTCTTATAGAGTGATTGTTCTTGAGACTCTCTATAAATGAGCTTGAGTCTTTTAATACAGGCTTGGTGATCTTTTTTCATTGCTTTTCAAAGATTATGAGTGTTGTACCGATGGTGAACTATAGATTCTATGTTTTAGACCACCTTCACTTTGAATTATTTTTAGATTTGACCTTTATGTTATGTCATGCATATGTTTGATGCAATAAGAGTGAATATGCGATCATGAAGATAAATGAATGGATAAAACTAAGAAAGAATTAAGTAGTCATACAAATGATAAAAAAATAATTAGATTAAGGGGTAGCTCTACCAATAGCGTCTTTCATTAAAGCAACAAAATGTCCCGGTTACATATGATTACATTTGAAAATGCTTGACATAGTTACACTGCCTGATTACATGGTCTAAGAAATGCAACAAATCTTGCTCATGGGCTCCAATGGGCAAGATATCACATGTCAGGGATAGGGCTACATCCATCATGTTCTTGGCCTCCAACTGAGCTGCCTGAATATGTTCTATGAGATGGCGATGATGGTCCTAATAGTTTTGGCATGCGTGATCAACCACTTGAAGTCATTCTTACTCTCACTGTTCAAAGGCTCTTACCAGTGCATCGACTTACTCTTGGCAAGCTTGAAGAGAATGCTCTAAATTTTGAATTCTAAGTGTTAGAGCTCTATTTTTAGCCTAATTTACTCTCAAATCTTAGACTCGAGGTTTTAACCGTTCATTTTTCCTTCGATAAGTTTATGCAAGAGCCTAGGTTCTAACAAGCTTTTCCCTATTGACCCTAGCAGCTTCTCTCCATTGATGTTGTTCCTTCTTGAGGGTAGTAATTTTTGTCCTCCACTTCACTGATAACTTTCTAAGTCTTTGAGACTTGCTTGCTTTGTTAAAGGCCATATAGTCTTTCTTTAAACTCTCTAATCCTCTTTGAGAAGGTTTTTCTCTTTGACAGCCCTGCTCACCTTACCATCCAAGAGGTAGAGGTCCATTTTCAATTAACTGTTTTCCTTCTTTAATTGAGTAATCTCTTTAGCAAAGGTCATATTTTCTTATTCAAACTCTCACTTGAGTAATTCAATCTCAGAAGGAAATTCATCAACTGTTATTTGTGATGTTCCAATACCAGATAGGGGCACGATGTCATTAATGCAACGAATGCTCCATTTATCATATCTTAGGGTCACACTGCTCCCTCTCCAATATCTCTCCATGTAACGGGTTTGTTTCCATGCATGAAAGGCTTGTTGGACTTTTGACTTGTAAGCAGGCTCACCCTAGTCAAAATCCCAAAACTCTAGGTCTTAGATGAAAGGGATGAATTGACAATAATAGAATTGTCGAAGGACTAAAAAGGGTGCATAGTTAGTGCTTCCCAATAATCCTATGAGCGGCACACAACTATAATCTCTGCATTGATATATTACTATTTATGGGGAAAACCAAAAGGCCTTCCATGTTACCTCCTGCCCCTTAAGGTTCCAAAATTTCTGGACACATTGCTCTTTAGATTTGTCATGAGGCCATTCCTTCTCAAGTACTTTAGAGATAGGGCTAAAGTTGGGTAAGAAGTAGTATGACATCCTACTTTCTTCGGGGCTAAAATGACTAACAAGCCAAATGTACAAGAAAAGTGCACATCCCATGAAGCAGGGCATACCCATTTTCTTACAAATATTAAGAGCTCAAATAGTTTTAGTGATGATGGCTGGTGCAAGATTGTTGTTGCAACATACATGAGAAAAGACATCTGCTACCATAGCTTCAACATAGCCTAATGTTTTTGGGAATATAACCAAACCATATATCACCAAAGCGTAGATATCTTGGATTTTTTGGATGTCAATGGTACGTGCCATTGCTTCTTTCAAACTAGCCCATGAGATGCATTCATTATTTCCCTTTGTTTTGATATGACTCCTAATCCAAGACTTTGTTACCTTGATTTTTTCTTAAAAGTTGGAGGGTTCAACCCTTTGCAATATATTTTATCGACCTTTGCTGTCTCAATGTTGAGTAATGCAGTGTATTCATCAACAATGGGGACAAAATCTTCATCATTGAAAATGAAACATCGGTATGCAGGATTCCAAAACAAAGAGGCTCCTTGCAACAAACCAACATCCAAACAAACTTGGAGCAAAAGAGCAATATTTTGTATCTTTTAGTAAATAATTCTCTTTCAGATTGTCCCAATTGGTCCATATAATCCTAGATCTTGGCAATGATTTTGACGGTACCCTATCTTGATCCTTTCGTGCACTATTGAGACATACCCCGATTTAAAGGAGTTTCCATTTTCACGCTGTCAGTATTTTGACCATGCTTGGACTTCCTCAAAGGGCTTTAGCTCCAAAGTGGACTATTGCTCTATGATTGACACCCCTTGATAACATTGAACCATTAACTAATTGTCCCATGGTGATGGTGATTATGATGAAATGATGCATGGTGAAAAAAAAAAGCAAAAAGGGAATAAGTTAATAACCAATACAAAATAATAGGCAAAAGATAAAGAAAATAAGGAATAGTATAGAAGCATATCACAAAATTTGACTCGAGAATAGGTGATACGATGCTTGGGGGCAGACATGATGATCATGAATATTGAGGTATTAAACATGCAACTTAATGGCATGTCCATATTAAAATTGCCTCTTCAGGAAGTAACATGATACCTTACGAGGATTAAGATTGACTGTCTAAACAGTGATGTTTGTTCATCACCATTTATGTTAAATATAAGCTAAGCCATTGTTTAAGTAACATGATGGCTTATTTCGGTCAAATATAACTATTTTTAAGATGGCATTGTAGGTAATGGCATTCGCTTGTCCGGCCCACTTATTAAAGAGGATTTGTCATCGAACATGATGACATATCCTAAAGGAATGATAATAATAATAAAAATGAAAAATGTGGATAACAATGTTCACCCATCATCGCCCACATAACTGTGGTATAAGAGTAAAGGTAAGTAATGTTTCCTTGAGTTATCCTACTCTTCAAGTTATTCTAGCAGCATCGGGTATCATTTGACATGGTTTAGCTCATAGGGTTCACTATATGGGTTTAAGTTGATGGCTATTTAGGTATCCAAATCACTTTTTTGTTTGGTAAGGATAGCCGAGGTACCCTGATCCGAATCACTCTTGGGTTTGGTAGAATGGGTTCAAACCGATGGATGTATTTCCCTATGCAAATACAGAGGGGTACTCATGAGAGATATAGCTAATTTACATCCTAAAAGGTCTTGCCATGCCTATGCATAAGGTTACTTATGAAGGTGGATGGCTCACTTTCTCCTAATAATTAAGATACTAACCACATCATGGTGTTTGGTGGGAATCTAGTACAAATGCAAGTGCACAGTATGCGTTAGGGAAATAATCAAACCTTTTTATTTTACTCCCGTATTGCCATATTTATTCAAATTAACATTTAATCGGGCACAAATAATCCCTAACAATCACAGGATAAAAACATAAACAATAAAGATTAATATGCAATAATAAAATAGAGTTATACCTAGATAATTGTGGAAACCGAAAAACCAAGAACCAAGTGAGCAATAGCTAGTTATAGGCCTAACTCTCTAGTTTGGATCCCCAATGGAGTCGCCAAGCAGTCACCATGTGCTTGCCTTTTAAAACTTTGGATGATCTGAACGGCATAGCATGCTCGACTTAAAAATAAACGATGATTGGTCACGGTCGAGCCTTTGAGTTATCCCTTGATCGGGATTTGGATTAGGCATAGTAATATGAAGGGGAGGGACCGTCAGGTGAATTGCTCATCCAACTAGTCTAGGTGGTCACTATGAAGTGGTCGTAAACTTGGATTCATCATTAACCATTTCGGCCTATGTAGGGTCAGATACCTATTGAAAATAATATTCTGAGCTACAAAACTTGAAACATTGATCTCAAGGTCTACAAAGTCCAAAGATTCATTGGTTGGGCTAGGGAGGTAGTTACACATAAGGAAGGATTAGCACTCCCATGACGCTCGAAATCGATACCTGGTAACTATATCTCACTTCGGTCTTGGTCAAATCGATTCCATTGAGTCATTATTTAGATATAATCCCTTTCAAAGCATGATGTATTGTAAATTATTGATCTGTGTTTTTAAAGAAAATTAGGTCCCTATGTGCCTCAGAGGAGTAAGGAACGTAGGGATTTTTATGAAAATAATGTCCGGATTGGGTTTTAAAAATTTGGATATTTTGTATTAGGCACTAGAGAGATACCAACATGAAACATTGCCTTAAATTTTATTGGAAAATGAATTTTAAATATGAACGCACGATAATCATTATAAAAGAAAACATGTTAGTAAGGTGACAAAAGAAAATAATAATACTATAAACAAACAATCATAGACAAAAGGGGTGTAAAAAAGAGGGATGGTCAAAATGTGTCTCGTAATTGTCTTCGATCATTGATGAATAACTAGGATGACAATTTAGAGACACATTGGCAAGTTGCGAGACAACAAAGATTTTAATTGAAACAATCCGGGGCATCCGAAAGAGAGATGATTTTTAATTTTTTTAAAAAAAAGTGGGGCTGAAGCATCACTTCAGAGAAGTGGGGTTAGAGTATCCTCGAAGATAAAGTTAGAAAAATATTTAGGAAGATAAAATTTGAATATTTAATGAAAAATAGGGTTTGAGTATCCCCTCAGGATAGTGGGGTTGAAGTATCCCTAAAGAGGAAAACTTTTGGTGGCTTTAGATAAAGATGAAGAATCCTGAAGGTGGATTCGAAGAGAAAAGTTAAGTTTTGAATTGAAAATAGGGGTTGGAGTATCCCCTAGGAACAATTAAGTTAGAGTATCTCCACTAGTAATAGTTTTAATATAGAGGAAAAGGATATTCTAATTGAAATCATTTTTTTTGTATTTAGCCTTGATCCGAGTCTAAAGGGCTTTTGTTGTGGGGAAACCAATCGGGCGCATTTTGAGAAATTCAAAGGTTTCGATAAAAAGAGATTTGGAAATTATGTTCAAAATAGGGGACAGCATCATGTCATCTCCCTTCCTAAATTTATTTCAGATGCATCCTAAGGCTTTAGATGATGAATAAGGTATCATTGGAAAGATGACTTGATAAGGTTTAAGGTAAAAATATTCCAAAAATCTTAGAAGATCATTTTATAAATGGAATTAATTCTTGAATTTACGTTTATCTTGACACTGGTAGCCTATGTAGAGCAAAAGACATACCGAACTTTGAAAATCATTTCGGGCTCATCCAAGATTGTTAAATTGTGAACCATACCCTTTTAGAAAGGGAATCTCATGAACATTTTAGGAAAAATATTTAAAAATCTTAGAAAATCATCTCATGGGCCAAAATGGCCCTAAACAGAGTATTATATGCTAGTTCCAGGGGTTTTAGATTGTAAAAGTTAAAAAAATCATAACTCCCTCATCCGAGACGATATAAGGGCAAACAAGAAACCATTGGAAAGATATTTTGATAAACTTTAAGTGAAAAATAAAAAAATTATAAGAAAATCATTTGTGGTTCGAAAACAATATTGAAATTTAGACTATAATGTTGCCAGAGTAAAAAAAAGATGGGGATTATTCGATATCTCGGGCTTCTTGTGGGTCAAATTCGATTTATGGACATCCGAACATCTATAACACCAGGAAAAGAATGACACAAGCATCAAAGTTCATTCCACAATCTTGGAGTAGTTTGGGATAATGGAACAACCCATTAACCATGTCACTAAAGGGAGCATGAGACTCAAGATTAAGGCTTAATACTAAAAGGGATCTCTTTTTTTTTTGAAAAATGAACTTATTTCGTGATAAATCCAATGTTAAAATGTTGATCTACCCGCAAGATTGAAAGACCAATTTTATGGAAACATTAAGTCCATGCTATTCTTCATCTATTGGAGGTAGCATAAACTTAGCTCGGGGATTTTTCTAAAAATTAGGTTTTTAAAATCAAGCTAGCATTTTAAACTTCGACTTAAAAATAAATGATGGTTAGTTATGCTCGAGCCTTTGAGCTATCCCTTGATTAGGATTTGGATTGGGCATGATGATATGAAGGGGATAGGGATCGTTGGACGAGTCATTCATCCAATTAGACCTAGATGGCGATCGCGAAGTGCCCAAAAACTTGGAGTCACCATCGATCATTATAGGCTAGGCAAGATCAGACGCCTATTGACAACAATATTATGAGTTACAAAACTCAAAACATTGATTTCAAAGTCTATGAAGTCTAAAGATTTGTGGTTGGGCTCGAGAGTTGGTTACACGCAGGGAAGGACTAGCATCCCTATGACGCCTGAAATTGATACCTGCTAACTATATCTCACTTTGGTCTTGGTTAAATTGGTTCCATTTGGTCTCTATTTAGATATACTCCTTTTTAATGCATGAAGTTTTGGAAAATGTGAATCTGGGGTTTTTTATTAAGAAAAATTATATCACCTATGCACCTTGGAGATGTAAGGAACATAGGGATTTTTTATAAAAATGATGTTCGGATTGGATTTTTAAAATTGGATGTTTCATATTAGGCATTAGAGAGATACCCACATGAAACATCGCCTCATAAATTTCATTAGAAAACAAATTCTAACTATGAATGCACAATAACATGACAAAATGAAACAAGTTAGTAAGGTGAAAAATGAGAAATATAATAATATCATAAACAAGCAAGCACAAACAAAAGAGCATAAAAATGAAGGGGTGATTGAAATGTATCTCCTAATTGACTTCAATTCTTGCAGAATAACCAGGATGAAATTTTGAGATTGGTCTGGATTCAGTGGTAATTTGAAGAATAAAGATGATTTTTATCAAAACAATTTGAGGCATCCGAAAGAGAGAAAATGTTAAATTTTTGAGGTAAAAGTGGGGTTAGAGTATCCCTTCAATGAGGTGGGTTAGAGTATCCCCTAATATCCTATTTTTTGTGTTTTAACCTTCCAAGTCAAAAGGGGTTGGTGTTGTGGGCGAGACTAAATGGGTGCATTTCGACACATCCGAACATCTCGATAAAAGGAGATTTGAAAATTAGGTTGAAAATAGGGGACAACATTGTGTTATTTCTGTTTTTGAATTTTTTTAGTGCATTTGAAGACTTTAGAGGGTAAATGGGGTACCATTGGAAAGGTAACTTAACAAGGTTTAATATAAAAATATTCCAAAAATTCTAGAAAATCACTTTCTAGGTGGAATTAATTTTTGAAGTTGGGTTCATCTCAGCTCTGGCAGTATGTAAAATTAAAAAGGCATTATGGATTTTGAAAATGATTCCAAGCTTATCCGGGATCATTAGATCATGTATAATGCCTTTCCAAAAAGGGAATTTTGTGAACATTTTGGGAAAAATGTCTGAAAAATTCATAAAAATCATCTGATGGGCCAAAATGGCCCAAACAAAATGTTGCACATTAGTTCTAGGGGCTTCAGATAGTAAGGGTTCAAAAAATCATAACTCCCTGGTCCAAGATGATGCAAGGGTAAATAAGACACCATTAGAAAGGTAATTCGATGCCCTTTAAAGGAAAAATATTAGAAAAATCAAAGGAAATATTTTATGGCTCGAAAATAAATTTTCAAGTTTGAACTACAGTGCTGCCAGAGCAAAAACAGGGGGATATATTTCGATTTTTTTGAAGATAGACTCGGGCCTAGGATGTCTGAATGTCTGTGACAGAAAGTAACACGGGCTTTACAAGTTTATTCCACAATCTCAGAGTCGTTTGGGATGATGGAACAACCCATTGACCATGTCACCAAAATGAACATGAGACTCAAGATCAATGTTTAATACTAAAAAGGATTTCCTCTTTTTTTTAAAGAATAAACATATTTTAGCATGAAATCCAAAGCTGAAATGTTGATTTACCCTCAAGATTAGGAGACCAATTTAATGAAAGCATTAAGTCCATGCTTTTCTTCATCTATTAGAGGTAGCATAAACTTAACGTGGGGATTTGTCTAAAATTCATTTTGTAAGAGACAAGCAAGCATTTTAATGGAGATACCATGAACAAAATACTGCAAATACAATGATAAACATGGATTAAACATGCAAACAAGCAAAGATGACATTTTAACATGGAAATGGGTGACATAGATGTAAGAAGATAAGAAATAAGGTGCATGGAGATGATATAAATATGTTTATACAAAATGGGTGAATGTTGAAGTAGTCAAGACAACATTTTTATTTCATAAGCCTCTTTAAAACATAAGAAAAATATTTGAATGTACTTTAGACACATTAAGGTGACCATTTAAATGTGAAATGGATATGTGAATTTGGAAGGAACATGGCAAAAGATGCATGAAAAGAGGCTGTATGATGATGAAAATGAAGCATGATAGGTTTATATAGAGGGACATCAAGATCCTAGCACTACCATAACCAAGCCAACAAAGATGCATGAGAGTATTAGGAGGGTCATGGTAACATGAAGGGTTCACTAAAATAAAATGGATGATCAAAATAGAAAATATATGGAACAAGGTAAAAATATACCAGTAAAAGCTTAAAGTTTCCTCTTTTTTTAAAGTGGTGACTTTAAACTCAGTACCTTCCCTCTTTTGCTATTGTTTAGCAAGAAAAGGGTGAAAGAAAAGAGCTTTCTATTAATGTAGTTGCTAGTAGGGTGTTTTGAGGATGAAAATATATGAAAGGTTGAATTTTTGAAGGTGTTCTGGTGGTGGTTTTAGAGAACTATGAGATGGAGGTTGGTTGAAGGTGAAAGGTAATGGAATAGTGTTTTGGTTAGTTTTCGAAGCTAAAGTCCCTAGAGGATTTATGGGATGGATGAGGAGTTTTTCTGGGATTGCTAGAGAGCTTTTTTTGATAGCTGAAAGTTTTTTTTTTGAGATAGCTGGTAGTGTTCTTTTTTTCTGTTCAGCCTCTCATTTTAGAAGACAATGCAAAGGGTATTTTTGATTTTTTTCTATAACAAAGGACATTGCTAACTACCATGCTCAGTTGATTTTCTTTTTATTGGTTCTGCCATGCTGAGCAAGGAGGCAGAAAGGTTGTGAAAGCCTACAACTAGAGATATGCCTGCCACACACTCTTACACCTATATATCTTATAAAATTAACCTTTGTCATTAAGTGTTTGGACTCTAAAAACTTGTTAGAATCCGTTAATGAACCCATAGTTGAGGTTTGCAATGTTTTATGATAGTTCCTTGGATCAAAAACATGTTTAAATCGAGTTTTGAATGGTTGAAAAATGGCTTGAACTAGGCAAAAATGCCTTGGTGTATCGATACAAAACATGTTGTATCGATACACAAGGTACTTTTTACTCTTAAGTATTGATACAATGAGTTGTGTATCGATACGAAGAGCAAAAAATGTTTCTAGTCTCAAGACTTAGAGGTCAGTCTCGATCCTCTATGGATTTGTGTCGATACTTATGCTTGTGTATTAATACAATTTGCCAAAAATCATAACTTTAGCCACTACCAAGGTCTGTATCGATACAAACATGCCAGGTATGATATCACACTGTGTGTATCGATACCAAATCCTTTTTTTTTATCAATACTACATGTGAAAATTCAAGTTTTTCTCACCGTAAAAGCTTTATATCAATGCTTACACCCCAATATAAGTTATACATACTTGTGGCTTCCCGATTTACCTTAACTTGGTCACAAATAATGGGAAATTGATTTGTGTATTCATTTGAATAACCTTGGTGACACCATGAAAAGTAGCCTTTGATGCCTCGCTTTTACATTTTCTTTAATACGGCCTATGGGCATTTTAGACCTTCCCCAAAAATTTTTTTATCGGTGTCATAGCCTAATAGTGTCTGGCGACATGGAACCTAGCAGTTGTCCCTTAGCTTTTATTTTTATTTTTTGAATTTATCATCTTTTACCTAGCTCTTAGGATGCCAAAAATTGGTTTGAACAAAATGAGGTGTCTATAGCTACCCCTCTTTGGCTATTGCCAAGTATTAGGAATAGGGCAAAGATAAGTAAGCACCATTTTGTTTAGATAGGATGATGGGTTTGTGTGCCTACTGAGAAGTGGAAAGTTATTTAGTACCATGTCAAAATAGGTTAAACAACTTACATAAAAAAAGATTTTGATGAGTTTTGTAAGGTTTGACCTCCCTACTAGGTTATTTTTTGGTTTTTCTTTATCACATAGGTGCCATCAACTTGTGTAGGCTGCAAAGTAGGTAAAAAAGACATCCAGCTTCTTGTAGAGTAAGGTAGACAAGTGCCACCAGCTCATGTGGGCTTTAAGGTAAGTGAAGAAAGACATCCAGCTCTTCATGAACTAAAAAAAATAGGTGCCATTAGCTTGTGTGGGCTTTAAGGTAAGAAAATGTCTTACTTTTTAAGGATTGAGGTAGGTTATGTGGCACCACCAGCCTGTGTGGCTTTGATAAGCATCATGCTCTTTGAGGATTAAGATAGGTAGTGTGGTGCCATCAGCTTGTGTGGGCTTTGATAAGCATCTTGCTCTTTGAGGACTGAGGTAGGTAGTTGCCACTAGTTTGCATAGGCTTTAAGGTAAATAAAGGAAGACGTTCGGCTTTTCCTTGACTAAGGTAGACAAGTGCCACGAGCTTGTATGGGCTTTAAGATAGGGAACATCTTGCTCTTTAAGGACTGAGGTAGGTAGGTGCTTCCAACTTGTGTGGGCTTTGAGGTAGGAAAGCCTCCTGCTCTTTAAGGACTAAAGGGAAATGAGTTTAGCTACCCTTCTTTGGTGATTTTCAATGGGCAAGTAAGGTCAAAGGTATTTACTTGAGACCTTTCGAGGTTTTTTGAAATAAAAAAATGGTACCTTAGGTTCCTTATAAATTTAACTTCCACATACAAGAGTCGATACCTGTAAGATGTTAAATGCTGCATAATGCATGGAGGTGCAAATGCCTACCTAATTAATGCAAATGTGATGACTCTAAAGGCATAATCCAATGGTTGGTTTTGGATTTTCTTTGACTTCCATGAGGTGGCCTTGTGCCCAAGGTTTGTCAATCTTGCTTTATATTTTCGAAGGTACAGGAGTCCATGGCCACTTATTGAGGAGGTTTTAAGCATATTCTCCAGATATGGGGTCCCAAGACAAGATCGATTATGGCCTTAAGAGTTGGTGTTTAAACATGAAACAAAGTCCTTGCAAAGTTCTATCTTTCAAAGTAATGCTCGGAAATCTATCAGTTTTTTTTATTTATCAAGCATTATCAATTAAATGATAAACATGATGCAATATGAAACGTAGTGCTAGGAAAAGATTCTACAAGAAATCAAGTAATACTTTTATTCAAAGAAAGAGGGTACAATTTATGACAAACTTATAAGATTGTGGAAGGTTTTGAAGTACAAAAGAGATATGAGAAATCTTCCTGGTCGATTAGTTTTAATGTTGATGACATGAATTCTCTACTAAGTGCTTTTAGAGATTTCTTTTGAGCAATTGATTCTTTTAGTGCTGGTGACTTATAAGAAGATTCCTTAGATTACCTTATGGTGGGATGGAGGCCTTAAAGTTAGGTAGGTTCTATTTTTCAAGTGTAGGTATGGATGAGGTTTTGGTGGTGTTGGTCAACACAGAACAAATAGGTTAAGTTATGACTTGGAGTCTTCGTTAGATTTATGAATATAGGGAAGATTGGTTTTGGGCTAACGATAGTTTAGGCTTGGCCTTATTTGAATAAGAAGGTCGGATCACTTAAGTCACCCTTTTGGGTTTTCAACTTAAGTTGGTTTTCTTTTTTTCTTTTTTCTTTTTTATTATTTTTTGTTTTATTTTTTTGGATTTTGGATTTTGGATTTTTTTTGTGAGTGATAGACGAGGGACTAATAGGATGCTCTTTCGGGTTTTCATCCTAAAGTCTTTTCAGGCATAGTACTTTTTAATAGAATCAAAATTCAGGGGGTTAGGCAGGTCACTGCCATCCATCTTGTTAAGATTAGAGCTCCTTCGAAGAATATGCGTTTCACCACTTATGGCTCTTCCCAATTTGGGGTCCATTTTCTATGAATATCTTTATGTATCTACGGAATTTGTTTGAGTGGCAAGTCACCTTTTGAAAACTGATGAGGATAGACTTTCTTGTCATGGGCTCTTATCTTGCACTTTTGATACATTTGCCCATGATAGATGTCTTTGATTCTTTTTTCTTTGATAAGATTGAGCTGCTTATATCGATTTTTAACCTATTCAGCCTCTTCAAGTTACGATTCCATCAGGACTCTAAGTGAAAGGATTTCAACTTCAATTGGTAAGACAGCTTTCATGCCATAAACCAAAGAGAATAGGGTGGCATCGTGGAAGTTCGTACTGTTATGCGATAGGCATGTAAGGCAAAAGGCAATTTCTC
Source organism: Adansonia grandidieri (assembly GCA_038382065.1). Lineage (NCBI taxonomy): Eukaryota > Viridiplantae > Streptophyta > Magnoliopsida > Malvales > Malvaceae > Adansonia > Adansonia grandidieri. Next base: position 6,135,138 of record JBBYHK010000022.1, read on the forward strand.
ATGCCAATCTTTATACATCTCAGCCATCTTTTTGACTATCTTCTTGATATTCTTATTGGCTACTTCAACTGCTCTTTTCATCTTCGAATGGTATGGATGAAGTTTCAATGCTGAATCTTAAACTTAGAGCAGACTACTTGCATCATCTTATTTTTCAGGTTATGTGCATTATCAGTGATGATCGTTCAGGAAGGCCATATCTACAGATAATGTCCCATTTCACAAATTTGAACATAATAGATCTGGTGACATTAGCATAAGAAGCTGCCTCTACCCATTTGGTGAAATAATCAATCGTGACCAAAATGAAGCATGCCTATTAGAAGCCTTAGGGGTAATCGATCCAATCATGTCCATGCCTCACATGAAAAAGGGCCATGGAACTATTATAACATGTAGGGGAATAGGTGGGACATGGATTTTGTTAGCATAGATTTGGCATTTGTGACACTTTCGAGCATAGTCAATGCAATCCTTTTCAAGAGTGAACCAATAATAACTTGATCGCATGACTTATCTTGCCATTTGATGTCAATTAGCATGCATACCGCAAATCCCTTCATGAACTTTTTTAAGTATTTTTTTGGCTTTGGAGCCATCCATGCATCGAGGTAACACCTGATCCTAGCCCTTTTTGTACAAAATCTCACTATCCAAAATGAAGTTTACAGTTAATCGCTTGATGGTTCTCTTATCAACTTTGGTGGTGCCTTCTGGGTACTATTGATTCTTGATGTATTGAAGGATGTCATGATACCATGGCAAACTATCTTTCTCTTCTTCAACATTTTGGCAATGTGCTAGGGTTGAATAGATACTTATTTGGATAGGAACAAGGTTTGATTCTCGATTGAATTTAAGCATGGAAGATAAAGTGGCGAAGGCATCAACGATTTAGTTCTCTTCTAGAGGTAGATGTTGAAAGCTAATATCATCAAACTCTTTCTTGAACTCTGATATCAGATTCCCATAGTGGATCAGTTTAGCATCACATGTTTTCCATTCTCCCTTTAGTTGGTAAATAATGAAGGTTGACCAAATACTTACAGTGCTCGAATCCCTTTCAATGGTTGCCTGGAGTCCCATGATGTAGGCTTCATATTCGGCTATGTTGTTGGTGCAGTCAAAGATTAATATGGCTATGAAAGGGGATGGTTTCCCTCAAGCAAGATGAGAGTTGCCCCAATTCCATGCCCTAGTTGGTTTGAAGGTCCATTAAAGTACATTTCCCATGACAACCTGCACTTAATAATGTTCTCTGCTTTGGATATGCACATCAAGTTATCAGAAAACTTGAAGTTTAAAGGCTGATAGTCATTTATGGCTCCACTTGCCAAAAAGTCTACTATTGCACTGCCTTTAATGGCTTTTTGGTTCACATACACGATGTCATACTCAAAAAGCATAACTTGCCATCTAACTAATCTCTCGGACAAGCTGGGGGCTCACAAATAGTTGATGGGATCGAGCTTGGCGATTAACCATGTAGTGTGGTATAGCTTGTATTGCCTTAACCTTTGAGCCATCTAAGCTAAAGCGCAACATAGCTTCTATATGAATGAATAATTATTTACAGAGTTTATAAACTTCTTGCTCAAGTAATAGATAGCCTATTCTTTTTTTCCTTATTCATCATGTTGTCCTAATACATAGCCCATCGACTTGTCTAGGATTGATAGACATAGAATTAATGGTCATCGAGTTACTGGTGGCACAAGTACTGAAGGGTTCGAATAGTAATGTTTGACCTTATTGAAAGCTTATTGGCACTCTTGATTCCATTCTCCAAGATTTTATTTTTCAATAGCCTAAAGATCGTATCACATTTGTCAGTCAACTGAATTATCAATCGAGCTATGTAGTTTAGTCTTCCTAAGAAACTTTTCACTTTCTTTTAAGTTTGAGGTGGTGGTAGGTTTTGGATAGCTTTAACCTTGTTAAGATCCACCTTTATTCCTTTCTTGCTCACAATAAACCCCAATAATTTACCATAGGTGATGCCAAATGTGTATTTAGCAGGATTTAGCTTGAGCTGGTATTTGCACAGCCTTTTAAAGAGTTTTTACAGATTGGCAACATGTTCACTCTCTTTTGGTGATTTGGCGATCATGTCATCCATGTAGACCTCTATTTCTTTGTCCATGAGGTTATGGAACAATGTTGCCATAGCTTGTTGGTAAGTTACCGTAGCATTCTTTAACCCGAAAGCATTATTTTATAGTAGAAAGTTCCCTACATGGTCATGAAATTGGTCTTTCCCATGTCTTCAACTACCATGTTGATTTGATTATAGCTCGAAAACCCATCCATGAAAGAAAATAATGCATTTTTGGCAGTGTTGTCTACTGAAGTATCAATGTGAGACAGAGAAAAATTATCTTTGGGGCTAGCTTAATTTAGGTCTCTATAGTTCGGATACATTTGGACTTTACTGTCCTTCATAGGAACTGGGACTATGTTGGCTACCCATTCATGATATTTGGCTACCTCGAGAAATCTTGCTTCAAATTGCTTCTTGACTTCTTCCTTGATCTTAAGGAGCATTTTTGGTTTCATCCTCCATAACTTTTGCTGGATTGGTTTGCATTCAGGTTTGAGGGGAAGTTTATGAACCATAATGTTGGTATCTAGTCCATGCATGTCTTGATAGGACTAAGCAAACACGTCTCGATATCCCTCAAGGAGACTTATTAGTTTAGCTTGAGTTGATGGCTTTATGGAGGTTTCAATTTTGACTTTTTTAGGGTCTTCTTCTGTTCCAAGGTTTATCGTTTTAGTGGATTCTTCATGAGGTAATATTTATTTTTCTTCCTATTCAACCAATCTCAATAGGTCTAAGGGTATAGGGTTTTGTTCAAGGTCCTCTTCAGATTCGACCTTACCGACACAGATCAGTTGCTTGAAATCAATTCCTAAGGTTTTAGTATGAACATTTATGTTACCTTCATTGAGGTACCTGAAAAAATGGAAAAGAACAACATAGGTGGAAGAAAAAAGTCTAAGGTCGACAAAAATTATGAGCATAAAAAATGAATGCAAAATGCTTAGTCATTTTCATTGATAATACGTATTAAAAGCTACCGATACAAAGGATCCTACAATACTTTTAGGTGAGAGCATGTAGGTTTAGTTCATAGCATTACAATGAAATAGGCTTGAACAGTACAGGAATCTTGGTCTCAGTCCAAACACTTGGGACAAACCCTAGAGGACACAGACCAATCTCCAGACTTATAGTTAACATCTTTGGCTCCCTAATCGTATTGATAGAGATATCCTTAAATGCTTTGTTCAATATGAGCATAGCACTACTGGAGCCAGAATTTGAATGTCCTCCTAGGCGAAGACTTTCCTGAAATGGTGGGAACACCATTGGCTCATCCTCTATGTCTCATCTTGACAAATGAACCATTATTCTTTCATGGTTCTTCTGAGCTTGTTTTTTTTTTTGCTGTGCACTGGGCTTGAATCCCAACCTTCTTTTGTCGATTTGGTTGATCACTTTTAAGGCTTTAGTAATTTTTTGAAGGCATTTTTTGAGTCCCTTTCCTACCTGGGCACCCTTACCGATAGTCAACTTTAAACCTATGTGAGTGCTTTCTAATAGTTAAGGCTAGACTATTGGCAATCCCTCTTTGAAATAAGTAACATTGACAAACTTAAAGGATTGGAAAAAGGATTAGAGGATATTTTCATTAGGTTCGTAATATGGTGCATCAGTTGAGGTGGCAACAGTGATATCTTCTTCCCTTTTGATACTTACAACTTTATTCTCGATGACAATTTTAACTTTTGGTGCAAAGATGATGGTAATGCCCTAGCAGAATGAATCCATAGCCTTTCCAATAGGCAGTTATATGATGAAGCAATGTCTATCACGTGGAAGTTAACTTCGTAAGTACATGGGCCGATTTAGAGTGGAATAGTGATGTTCCTGATAATGTTCTGGCAAGTTCCATCAAATGCTCCTATAATACTATAACTATTCTAGATATGAGATGCATCAACAGGGAGCTTGTTCAACCATGACAAGAGTATTACATTTAAAGCCGACTCATTATTGATGAGCACTTGGGGTAACATGGTGTCTTTACAATATGTGGTGATATGGAGGGCCTTGTAATGTCCTCTTCCTCCATGCAGGATTTCATCATCGCTGAAAGATATTTAATTATTGCTGATGATGTTGTTCACTAGGCGATCCAACTGACCGATAAAGATGTCAAAAGGGACATAGGCCTCATTCAGAACCTTGATGAGGGCATCCTGTGAGCTTCTGAATTCAATAGCAGTGACAATATAGATATCTTGACGAGTTGCTTGTTCAATTGATCGATAATGCTGTACTTACTGTGCTTGATGAATTTGAGGAATTTCAAAGCTTCTTTCTCGCTCACTAGATCCTTGACATCTATCGAATTTAAGTTCTTAATTGCAAACTTCAGAGCTTAAGAAATAAGAATGGCATTCACTTGCTACGTGCTATTTTTTTATGCTGTCGGGGCATAACATCGATTGCTCTAAGTTAGGTGACTTACCTCTGAAAGGTCAACACTTACTGCTTACTGGCTAGATTCTCCGATGATTAAGGTTTCACTTTCATAGTTCCAAGAAACTGCCTTATTATCTTTATAAGGAAAAGAGATAGAAGTTTAATGATCATCTTTGGTGAAGGCTAAACAGGGTTAACTTTAACTCACGATTGATTGTCATATAAAATCAACGACTTTCCAATCCCGTAAGGGAGATTGCCTTTTTCCTCTTCTAGTGCATTGACAGATGATGTCGCATTTGCAGGTCAGCATATGGTGTTTGCTTTTCATCATAAAATTTGATGCTACCCTCATTCATCATCCTTTGAACCATTACGTGAAACTTTTTGCATGTTTGAAGAGTATGGCCACAAACAGTATGGAAGTCATAGAAGTTGTTAATCATTTCCCCTGTCTTTTCGGTGCATTAAGTAACTTAGCTTGCACCAGGATTTGCCAAACAAAATTCATTAGAGTCCAAACTTTGCTTTATGTTTTCCACAATCTTGCAGTTTTCTTCAACGATCATTTCCTTTAGGTCTAACTGAGCATGAGTTTGAGATGAACTAGCATCAGTGTTGGATTTTGATTGCTTACTAGCCTCTATCTTTCCTTTCAAGTTATTTTTCTAGATACTTTTTCTTTCTAATTCATTTTTCATGGCCTTATCAATCCTCCCATAAATTATGACCACATCCGCAAAGTTCTTCGAGAAGCTTCTCTCTACCTTTTCATAATAAAGGGCTTGCAACGTGCCAATGAATCTAACCATCATCTCTTTTTTCTATCAATAAGGGATGAATTTGGGCAGCCTTCTCCATCTATCTTGCAGCGTAATACCTAAAACTTTGATTAGCTTTTTTCCTTATGCCCATAAGAGACAGACAACTAAAGATCTGACCATTGGTGGGTCTCTCCTCATTAATAACATTGATAGATAGATCATCATGTCCATCCCACTCCTTGTAGAACTCGATTTTAGATCGATCCATCATCCCTTAGACCATCTCCAAGAATAATGGACAATGTTGCAAGTTGTGTTCTCAATCATAGTGGCAGCAAGATGTATTGACGGTATTTCTTCTTTAACTTTTGTTATCTATCACTATTCCAGTCTTCATAAAAGCTTGCCAAACCTTGCTCATCAGGGTTTTGACTTTTGCCATACTTATTTTAATTTGATAGCCTTTTCCATCAATTATGGCATTCACTCTTCGTTTAGCGTGATTAGGGAGTGGGTTAGCCCCCACATTGGGTCCAGTACCTTGCTCAATCTTGATCACTTATTTTTCTAGTAAAACCTACCCCTTTTTTTTTAAACAAGTGCAATTCTTAATGGAGTGGCCTTGCACTCCCCCGTGGTATTCACAATAAGCATCTCATCATACGATATAGGGTAGGTTAGTGATCTTGGGTTCATGAGTACTGGAGCCACTAGTTTGCCTACCAATAAGCGAGAATAGATCTCTTTATATGCGTAAGGGTGTGGTTTAAAGTGCTCCTTTTCGCGGGAATGCTTTTGGTTATTTGAAGCTCTCACATTATGCATATTATAGGGCTATGCATTCTAGGTCACATTTTGCATGAGATTCGATGTAAAGCTCATTGCAGAAGTAAGATCGATAGCGTGGACTGGTTGCGATGCTGATGAGTAAGGGGTAAGACCTGTATTCAACATGCTTAGGATGTACATAAGCTGTGCTGGATGCAGACTTTGATTAGAGCTAGCATGATTCTTGCCTACCGCATTCATTTCCCTCTCCTTACCTTTATTTACTATCTTTGTGACTGATCCAGATGCTTCTTGACAGATATCTTATTGCTCTTAATGGCATTCTCAATCATTTCACCTGATATAACCATATTAGTGAAATTTTTCATGGCGCTTCCTACTCACCTTTCGTAGGAAGGAGCTCCTAAGGCGCCAACAAACATAACTGTCATTATTTTCAATTAAAGGAGGGTGAACTTGAGTTGCCTCTTCCCTCATCTCTGAGCATACTGTCTAAGACTCTAGAAAGATTTCTTCTCCATGTTCATGAAAGAAAGACGATTTGGAACCCAATTAGACACATGCTTATATTGTTCAAGGAATGCACATGCCAAGTCTACCTAGGTTTAAATTCGTACAGGATCAAGTCGTATGTACCATCCAAAGGCTACCTAATCAGACTATCCTGGAAGCAATGGATCAGTAGATTCTCGTTCTCTTCATGTCCAGCCATTTTACGACAGTACATGCGAAAATGGGTAGCAGGGTTGAGAGTCCTATTGTATTTTTCAAAATCAAGTGCTTTAAACTTAGGTGGGATGATGAGGCTCAAAACTAGCCCTAATGACTTTGCATCTATGATTCCAAATTTGTTACTTCATTCCATTGCTCGATGGCATTTCTCTAATGAGCAATACTTGTCCAAGTCTTCATCATTTTTTGAGGGCCTCTTTATTTTCTCTTGCTCCATGTGCTCATCAAGGTCCGGGACTATAGGCCTTGACATTAAAGAGCCCATGCCTTGAAATCCTTGAATTAAGTGGGATGCTGTTGTAGGATTGATATAAATAAATGGCTGAGATGGTGGGATGTTCATTGCTGGAGGGTGTTACCGATGTAAAACCCTTTCTTAAGCATTAGTGGCCTCAGTACCACTATTCAAATTACTTTTAGGGTGGGCTGGTTCTTTCTCTGTCTCTACTATGCTCATTTGCCCTTTTTCCTTCAACACATTAGACAACAATTTAACTAGCTCAGTGATCTGTGCTTGAAGTTCCTCATTCTTATGGAGTGCTTGCTCTTGGGATTCTCTGTACATTTGATTAAGTCTTTCGATATGGGCCTAGTGATCGTTTTATATCATTTTTTGATGATTACGAGTGTTATACCGATGATGAACTATAATTTCATGTTTTGGATTACCTTTACTTTAAATTATTTTTGGATTAGCCTTTATGGTATGTTCATGCATATGTTTGATGCAATGAGGATGAATGAATAAAAACCATTAAAGGATTAGGTTAGTTATGCAAATGCAAAAAGAACAATTGGATAAAGGGACAGCTGCACCAATAGCATCTTTCATTAAAGCAATAAAATGTCTTAATTACATTCGAAAAATGCCTGACACAGTTACATTGCTTGATTACATGGTCCAAAAAGTACAACAACTCTTACTCATGGGTTCTAGTGGGTAAGATATCCCATGTCAGGGATCGAGCTGTATCCATCATGTTTTCAGCCTCCAACTAAGCTGTTTAGATCTGCTTTGTGAGATGATGATGATAGTCTTGATGATTTTAGAGTGCGTGATCAACCACTTAAAGCCATTCTTGCTCCTGCTGTTCGGAGGCTCTCACTAGTACGTTAACTTGGTCTTGGTGAGCTTAAAGAGAATAGTCTAAGTCTTAGATTCTAAGTGTCAGAACTCTATTTTTGACTTGGTTTACTCTCAAATGTCGAACTCGAGCCTTTAAGTGTTCATTCTTCTTTCAATATGTTGATGCAAGAGGCTGGGTTCTAACAAGCTTTTCCCTATTAACCATAGTAGCTTTTTTTCATTGGTGTAGTTTCTTCTTGAGAGTAGTAATTTCTGTCCTCCATTTGACCAATGACTTTCCAAGTTTTCGGGACTTGCTTACTTTGTTAAGGGCCATATAGTTTCTTTTCAAGCTCTCGAGATCCTCCTTGAGGTGGTTTTTCTACTTGACAGCCTTACTCATCTCGTCATCCCTGAGGTAGAGGTCCACTTTTAATTGACTATTTTCCTCCTTTAATCGAGCAATCTCCTTAGCAAAGCTTATCTTTTCTTGTTCAAACTCTTGCTTAAGTAATTCAATTTCAGAAGGAAATTCGTCAACTAGCATTTGTGATGCCCCAATACCAAACAAGGGCATGACATCATTAACGCGATGGATCTTCCATTCATCATATCTTAGGGTCATACTACTCCTTCTCCAATATCTCTCCATGCAGCGGGTTTTTTTCCATGCTTGAAAGGCTAGCTGGACTTTCGACTTGTAGTCGGGCTCACCATAGTCAATATCCCACAACTCTAGGTCTTAGATGAAGAGGATGAACTGATGGCACTGAAACTATCGAAGGACTAAAAGAGGGGCATAGCTAGTACTTCCCCATAATCCCATAAGCCATGCACAGCTATAATCCCTACACTGGTATATGACTGTTTGCAGGAAAAACTAAGAGGCCTTCCATGTTACCTCCTCCCCCTTAAAGCTCCAAAATTTTTGGACCCATTGCTCTTTAGATTTGTCTTAAGGCCATTCCTTTTCAAGTACCTTAGAGATAAGGCTAAAGCTGGGTAAGAAGCAACACGACATCCTACTTTCTTCAGGGCCAAAATAACGGATGAGCCAAATGTGAAGGAGCGGTGCATATTCGATGAATCGACCCATCCTATTTTCTTAAAAAACTAAAGCTTGAATAGTTTCAACAAGGATGGCCAGTGCAGGATTGATGTTATAGCTCAAACGAGAAAAGACATATGCTACCATAGCTTCAACATAGCCTAATGTCCTTGGGAATATAGCCAGACCATATATTGCCAAAGAATAGATATCTTGGATTTTTGGATGCCAACGATACTTGCCATTTCTTCTTTCAAACTAGCCCATGAAATGCATTCACTATTCCCTTTTATTTTGATATGACTCTCAATCCAAGACTCTATTACCCTAAGGATTTGAGCCAATATTTTCTTGAAGGTTGGAGGATTCAACGCTTAGCAGTATATCTGGTCAACCTTCACCCTTTCAATGTTGAGTAATGCAGTGTTTTCATCAACCATGGGGACTAAGTCTTCATGATTGAAAGTGAAAAACCAGTATGGTGGATTCTAAAACTGAAAGGCCACTTGCAACAAACTGACATCCAAACGAACTTAAACCAGAAGAGCGATATCTCCATATCTCTTAGTGAATGATTACCGTTAAGAGCTATCCCAATTAGTCCATATAATCCTCAGATCTTGCCAATCACTTTGATGGTATCCTATCTTGATCCTTTCTTGCACTATTGAGGCATGCCTTAGTTTTAAAACATCCTCGTCTTTATGCTGTCAGTGCTTTGACCCTGCTTGAACTTTTTCAAAGGGTTTTAACTTTTAAGTGAACTATTGCTATATGACAAATTGCCCTTGGTGAGCACTGATCCCTTAGAGCCAATTGTCCCATGATGATAGTAATTATGATTAAATGATGCATGGTGAAAAAGAAAAGTAAAAAAAGAATAAGTTAATAACCAAACAATCCATGTGATCCTCAAATCTTGTAAATCACTTTGATGGTATTCTATCTTGATCCTTTCATGCACTACTGAGGGATGCCCTGATTTTAAAACATCCCTGTCTTCATGTTATTAGTGCTCTGACCCTGCTTGAACTTTTTCAAAGGGTTTTAACTCTGAAGTGAACTGTTGCTCCATGATAGATGTCCCTTGGTGAACACTGACCTCTTAGAGCCAATTATCCCATGATGATAGTAATTATGATTAAATGATGCATGGTGAAAAAGAAAAAAAAAAAGAGAATAAGTTAATGACCAATATCAAAAATAGGGAAAAGGTAAGAAATGGAAGAAATCACAAAATTTGGTGCCCAAATAGGTGGTACGATGCCTAAGGGAAGATAAGATGATCACAAATATTAAGGCATTGAACAGGTAGCATACCGGCATACCCGTATTAAAATTGTCTCTTCACAAAGTAACATGATACCTTGCAAAGATTAAGATTGACCATCTAAATGGTGATGTTCATTCATCACCGCACATGCTAAGCCATTGTTCAGGCAACATGATGGCCTACTTGGTCAGATATGACTATTTCAAGATGGCATTGTAGGTAATGGCATTCACTTGTTTTGACCCACTTATAAAAAGGGATTTGCCATTGAACATAATGCCATATCCTAAAGAAATGATCATGTAAATAAAAAGACAAATGTGGGTGACCATGTTCACCCATCATTGCCTGTGTAACCAATGGTATGTAGGAGTAGAGATAATAAATGTTCCCCGATTGTCCCTAATCTTGGGGTTATTCTAGCAGCATCTGGTATGGCTTGACATGTTTTAGCTCATAGGGTTCACTACATGGGTTTAAGTTGATGCCTATTTTGATATTCGAATTGTTCCTCCATCCGATAAGAATAGCAGAGGCACCCTGATCCTAGGCCCACCATGAGTTTGGCAAAATAGGTTCTATTCAGTTGATGTATTTCCCTATGTAAGTGTGAAGGGTACTCACGAGAGACATAGGTAGTTTACATCTTGGAGGTCTTCCCATGCCTATGCAGAGGGTTACTCATGAAGGTGGATGGCTCACTTCCTCCTAATAATTAAGATACTAACCACACCATGGTGTTTATTGGGAATCTAGTGCAAGTGTATGGTATATTTTAGGGAAACAATCAACCTTTTTGTTTCACTCCTATATTACCATATTTATTCGAATCAATATTTTTTGGGCACGAATAATCCCTAACAATCATAAGACAACAACATAAACAATGGAGATTAGTAGGCAAAAATAAAAGAGAATTACATCTATATAATTTTGGATATCAAAAAACCAAGAACCAAGTGAAAAGTAAAAAGTTATAGGCCTAACTCTCTAAAATAGTCCCCAATGGAGTCACCAAGCTATCCTACATGCCCCACCTTTAAAACTTTGGATGATCCTAAGGGCATAGTGTGCTCGGCTTAAATATAAATGATGGTTAGTTGTTTTGGAGCCTTTGAGTTATCCCTTGATTAGGATTTAGATTAGGCGTGATGATATGAAGGGGATAAGGACCGTCGGACGAGTTGCTCATCCAATTAGACCCGAATGGCCACCATGAAGTGGCCATAAACTTGGAGTCACCACCAATCATTATAGGCTAGGCAAGATCAGACGCCTATTGAAAATAATATTATGAGTTGCAAAACTTGAAACACTGATTTCAAAGTCTATAAAGTCTAGAGATTTGTTGGTTGGGCTCGGGAGTTGGTTACGTGCAGGGAAAGACTAACATCCCCACGATGCTCGAAATCAGTACTTGCTAACTATATCTCACTTTGGTCTCAATTAAATTAGTTCCATTTAGTCTCTATTTAGATATAATCCTTTTTAATGGATGAAGTTTTGGAAAATGTGAATCCAAGGTTTTTTGTTAAGAAAAATTAGATCACCTATGCACCTCGGAGATGTGAGGAACATAGGAATTTTTTTATGAAAACGATGTTTGGATTGGATTTTTAAAAGTGGATGTTTAGTGTTAGGCACTGGAGAGATACCTACATAAAACATCACCTCGTAAATTTCATTAGAAAATGAATTTTAAATATGAATGCACAATAACGCAACAAAAGGAAACAAGTTAGTAAGGCGAAAAATGAGAAATATAATAATATCATAAACAAGCAATCACAAACAAAAGAGCATAAAAATTAAGGGGCAATCGAAATGTATCTCATAATTACCTTCGATTATTGAAGAATAACCGGGATGATAATTTTAGAGATCGATCTGGATTCTGTGGTAATTTGAAGAATAAGGATGATTTTTATCAAAATAGTTTGAGGCATCCGGAAGAGAGAAAATTTTAAATTTTTAAGGTAAAAGCAGGGTTAAAGTATCCCCTCGATGAGGTGGGGTTGGAGTATCCCCTAAAATAGAGTTATGAAAATAGTTAAGATTAAACTAAAAATTTGAATTTTAATAAAAAATGGGGTTAGAGTATCCCCTTTGAGTAATGGGGTTAGAGTATCCCTAAAGCTAGGAAAACATTTAGGAAGAAAGAGAAAATTTGAATCCTTGATTAAAAAATAGGGTTGGAGTATCCCCTTTGAGTAGTGGAGTTCGAGTATCTCCACCACCAAAAATTTTAATACGAAATCCTTTTTTTTTGTATTTTAACCTTCCAAGTCAAAAAGGGTTAGTGTTGTGAGAGAGACTAAATAGGTGTATTTTGAGACATCCGAACGTCTCGATAAAAGGAGATTAAAAAATTAGGTTGAAAACAGGGGACAACATCATGTTATCTCCGTTTTTAGATTTTTTATGTGAATTCGGAGACTTTAGAGGGTTAATGGGCTACCGTTGGAAATATAGCTCGACAAGGTTTAATATAAAAATATTTTAAAAATTCTAGGAAATCACTTTCTATGCAGAATTAATTTTTAAATTTGGGTTCATCTCAGCTCTGACAGCATGTAAAATTAAAAGGGAAAGATGGATTTTGAAAAATCATTCTAAGCTTATCCAGGATTATTAGATCATGGATAATACCTTTCCGAAAAGAGAATTTTGTGAGTTTTTTGCAAAAAATATTTGGAAATTTCATAAAAATATCTGATGGGCCGAAATGGATCAAATAGAATGTTGCAAGTTGGTTTTAGGGGCTTCAGACAGTAGAGGTTCAAAAAATCATAACTCCCTCATCTAGGATGATTCAACGGCAAATAAGACACCGTTAGAAAGGTAATCCAATGCCCTTTAAAGGAAAAATATTATACAAATCAAAAGAAATATTTTGTGGCTTGAAAATAATTTTTCAAGTTCAAACTATAGTGCTGCCAGAGCAAAAACAAGGGGATTATTCGATATTTCAATTTTTTGGAAGATAGACTCAGGCCTAGGACGTTCGAACATCCACAATAGAAAGTAACACAAGCTTTGAAAGTTTATTCCACAATCTCGAAATAGTTTGGGATGATGGAACAACCCATTGACCATGTCACCAAAATAAACATGAGACTTAAGATCAAGGTTTAATACTAAAAAGGAATTTCCTTTTTTTTAAGAATAAACATATTTCACCATGAAATCTAGAGCTGAAATGTTGATTTATCCCCAAGATTGGGAGACCAATTTAATGAAAGCATTAAGCCCATGCAATTCTTCATCTATTGGAGGTAGCATGAACTTAACTTGGGGATTTTTCTAAAA
>JBBYHK010000022.1:6148710-6213801 GCA_038382065.1 Adansonia grandidieri
CTGCCAATGTGATGGGCATAGGGTGGCTGGTTTAAATGCTGAAATGATTTTCTAGCAAATAGGGTGGTTGATGGTGACATTGGCCAATAACCAGGGAAGAGTAGGGTGATTAAATGACATTAACCCTTTTGATCCAATTTAGACTTAAAAAAATGTTTTGATTAATTTAAAAGTCTAAATTTGTAATTTGACATGTGTTTTAATCTTTCTTGATGCAAAGAAATGAGTTAAAATCGAGTTTTGGATCAATGGTGGATGAGTCAAAAGTGCCTGGACCATGAAAATGGCCTGCATGTATCGATACATTGCATAATGTATCGATACATTTGGTCTAAAAACCTTGATGGTATGGATACAACGAATATTGTATTGATACAATGATCATTGTATAGATACTTGAACCATTGTATCGATACTATGAACCACTATATCGATACAAGTTGATATGTATCCATACATTTCTTTACATAATGCATGTTTGGGTCTTGGCATGGCCTAGTATTGATACATAAGGTCCTGTATCGATACAGAGACTCATGTATTGATACATCTACATGTTGTGTCGATATAAATGGGGACATTTCAAATTTTTGGATCGCTAGAGCATTGTATCGATACATGAGAACCATGTATCGATACATTCAAGTAAAATTATGAATTTTCTCATATCTTTTATCCCTGGACACCTTGAACTATGTCATTTGATGCCACATCTTTACATTTACCTTTGATATGATCCTTAGGGCTTCTTGACCTCCTTAAAATAGTCGCCCAGTGATTATCGCCCCTTTTCACGTCCATGCTCCAGATTGCTAAAACTTAGCCCGAACAAAATAAGGTATCTACATATACTAGATTAGATCTCCTATGTGGAAAACATGTTTGGGCATGTTATATTAAAGATCACCTCCTAATGTCTTGAATAGCGCATGGACCAAGTTTTGTTTATTATACACTTAAGACTAGTTTAATGATAACCTATCTTCGGAGCTTTGTTAGTTAAACTGGTGGCCAAATAGATAGTTATTAACATAGGTCATAACCTAGTGGGATTTGAGGTAACATATATTAACTAGATAGGATCCATGCTTTTAGCTAGTTGAATTATGATCACCCCTCAGTGGCTTAAGAAAATAGATGCAGAAAATTACCATTGTAATTCTACATTTTTGCAAAGATTTAGTGTAGAAACATATATATCTATGTTTAATTTCTAAATATCTAATTTATATTTGCTTAAGCATGATTGTAATGCTTCAAATATATTTATTTGTTTTAACTCAAAATGTTGCTTACACTTCTTATTCAAATTCTCACTGATAACAAATTCAATAGGGATAATTTTAAAGACAGAAAAAGAAATCTATCAGTCATTTTCGGCTATGAAAAGCAAAGTTCATACTTAACGAACCTTGCCCACTTAAACATCCATAGGATGTACTTAATGGATAGGCTTTCTTGCTTACACTCATTAGAAAGAGTCTAATGACATAGCACATTGCTATATGCTTGCTATCATGTCAAATGCATTGCAAAAGTAACATGAAAACTATGTCATCGCTAGACAAATCATGGATAATTTGGAGGACATGCTTGAAGGCCAAGTCAAGTTGGCTAGATAATCTATTATTCCAATTTAATGAACTGTAAGCAAAAAGTAGGAACTCTAATAAAGGATCAAATGCTTGTACTTATGGGGTACTTTGCTAGGCTATTGAAAATGGTGTTAAGTTGGAATATAACACCCATATTGAGATGGTGTTTAGGTCTCTTTCTAGGGATTTTACAAGCATCTCGGATACGTATAATCTAGGAAGCAATAAGTTAGGTGTTATCAAGCTCGTGAGGGAGTTACAAGCCTATCTACTTATGCTCAATGATGGCCACCAACCTAAGGTTGAGGCAAATTTGGCTATTGCTTATAATTTTGGTTTTGGTAACAAGAAAAATAAAAGGAAAAAGAAAAAGAAGCCGAAGGACCCTAAAATATCAAAATGCTTTTGTTGTGGAAAGGTTAGTCACTTTGATGAAGACTTTTAGGGAATTCCTAGCTTCTAAAGGCAAGAAAGATAAAGATTTTCTTTACATTAAATTAGTGGAAGATTCAAAAGACACTTGGGTCATTGATTCTAGAACCATTAATCATGTTTTTGTTTCTTTTTGGTGGTTCAAGGAAATGAGAAGTCTACTTGACAAGAACCTCTCATTAAAAACTGGTTGTGGGAACATGGTGTCAGTAGAAGCAATGGGAGATGTAAGTCTTTATTTTGATAAATTTAGATTTATTTTATTAAAAAAATTATTTTTAAGTTCCTAGTTTTAAGAGAAACTTTATTTTGGTTACCTATTTAATTAAAGATTTTTATTTAGTTTCTTTTAATAAAACTGTAGTGATTCATAAAAAAAAGTCTTTTAAATATTCTAGAAGAATGGATGGTAACTTTATTTGATCAAACTAGAGATGGACTCACTGCTACACACTAAATTAATGAATAACACTAAATGGTTAAAAACTTCTCAGTCTAATGAGGCATACCTTTGGCATTTAAAACTTGGTCATATTAGCCCAGAAAGGATTCAAAGATTGGTAAATGACAGCCTATTAGAATCTCTAAAGAAGGTACGTCTTCCCTAATGTGAATCTTGTCTTAAAGGTAGAATAACAAAAGAGGCCTTTTGGAGCAAAAGGTACAAGGGCCAAAGAACTTCTAAAAATTATGCACACTGATGTATATGGCCTTATGAACATCAAAGCACAAGGATGGTATAAGTACTATTTATCATTCATAGATGATTACTCAAGGTTTGGATATGTGTATTGGTGCACCACAAGAGCGAAACCTTTGATAAATTTAAAGAGTATCTTGCGAAAGTGGATAAGCAACTAGGTAAGTCCATCAAGACACTTTGATCAGATCGAGGTGGTGAATACCTCTTCGATGAATTTTTAGGACACCTTGTAGAAATGGGATTTTATCCCAATTATGATAACAGGTACTCCAAAACAAAATGGTGTAGCAGAGAGAAGAAACAGGACCTTATTGGATATGGTATGGTGCATGATGAGTTATTCGAAACTTTTATTATCCTTTTAGGGATATGCACTGCAAACAGCAAGTATTATTCTAAACCAAGTTTCAAGAAAGTCAGTTCTTAAAACTCCATATGAGTTGCAGAAGGGAAAAAAACCCTTCCTTGGACATATGAGAATATAGGGGTGCTCGATACATTTATTGGATAAAAAAGCACAAAAGTTGGAATCTTACTTAGAATTATATGTGCTTTAGGGTATCCCAATAGGACAAAAAGAGGACTATTTTGTACCCCTAAAGAACAAATGTCATTATATCAACCCATGCAACTTTCCTTGAGGAAAGTTATGTGAATGAATTTAAACCTCGAAGTAAAGCGATGCTAGAGGAATTTTTAGGAAATAAAGTTGCTCCATAAATTTTGGTCTTAGATTCTATTCCAAGGTCTAAAGAAAGACATGCAAATGAGCAACCACCTAAGGAGTTTTGTCGTAGTGGAAGGGTTTCTAAGAAATCTAATTTCTTCATGTATAATGGTGAGATTTATCAATCTAAGGCCATGAGCATGAAGATGATCCAGTCACCTATGATAAAGCTATAAGTGATATTGATTCTAAGCTCTAGCAAAAGGCTATGAATACTAAGATGGATTCAATGAAATCCAATTTGGTCTAGGAGCTTGTAAACCTTCTTGAAAGAGTAAAATCCATAAGCTGTAAGTGGGTTTTCAAGAGAAAAAAGAATGCTAAAGGAAAATTCAAAACCTTTAAGGCCAGACTAGTAGCAAAGATATACACGTAAAAGGCTGGTATCAACTATGACTAAACCTTTTCACTTATTGCAATGCTAAAGTCCATTCACTTTCTTTTATCCATTGCTGCAGCTCTCAATTACAAGATCTGGAAAATGGACACCAAGACTGCATTCTTGAATGGCCATCTTGATGAGAGCATCTATATGATGTAACTAGACGTGTTTATAGCAACAGGCCAAGAAGCAAAAGTTTGAAAGTTGCTTAGATCCATTTGTGGATTAAAGCAAGCCTCACGTTCATGGAACCTAAGAATTGACCAAGCAGTCAAGGTCATCGGATTTGAGCAAAATGTTGATGAACCTTGTAGAACCTCATTTTGCCTGGGCTAACTTTAGGCATCCTAGAACTTAAGTGAAAGATGATAGAATCAGAAATTAATAAATAATAAACTAGGGATGACAACCGGGTATCGTGTCACCAAGAACTATTAGGAGACATAGCATTAGGCAAAAAAAATTTAGGAAGGTCTAAAATGCTTATGGCCATATTCAAGAAAAATGTAAAATGAGGCATCAAAAGCCATTTTTCATGGTGTCACTAGAGTTATTCAAATGAGTACATAGATTAATTTCCATTATTTATGACCAAGGTGAGGTAACCCTAGAAGCCACAAGTATATGCAAGTTATATTGATGCATAAGTATTGATATGAGGCTGTTATGCTACCAATAACTTGAATTTTCACATGTAGTATTGATACAAGAGGGTTTAGTATCAATACTAGCATGTTTGTATCAATACAGACCTTGGTAATAGCTAAAGTTGTGATTTTTGGCGAAATATATCACTACACAAGCATAAGTATTGATACAAATCTATGGAGTATCGATACATGTGACTAAGTCTCGAGACTGGAAATTATTTTGCTCTTAGTATCGATAGACACCTCATTGTATTGATACTCATGGGTAAAAATTGCCTAGTGTCTTGATACAACATGTTTTGTATCGATAGACCAAGGCATTTTTGCCTAATTTAAACCATTTTTTAGCCTTCAAAAATCTGATTCAAACATGTTTTTGCACAAAAAAACTATCATAATTCATTGCAGACCTCGACTTTGGGCTTATGATCAAATTTTAACAAATTTTTATAGCCCAAATAGCTAATGACAAGGTTCAATTTCATGAAATATATGGGTGTAAGAAGGCATGCTAGGCATATCTTTAGTTGCAGGCTATTAAAGCCTTTCTGCCCCCAACTCAACATGGTATAACCAATGAAAAGAAGGCCAGCGAGCATAATAGCTAGAGATGTCCTTGGTACATGAATGAAAGATAAAAATATCGTTGCTTTGTCTCCTAAAAGCATTAATTGAACATTGGATTTGAATAAAAACCAAAGCTGGCTTAAAAAAAAGGCTTCCAACCATCTCAAAAAGGACTTTCAGCTACCTCCAAAAAACACTTCAGCCATGCTTAAGAAAAAAAAAGACTTTTAGCCATCCCTAAGAGTCCTCCAGCAATCCCCAACCCTAAAACTCTATCAAAACGTTATTCCATTACCTTTCACCTTTAACCTTCTTCCATTCTCTTAGTTTCTTTAAACCATCATCCAAAAACCTTTAAAAACTCAACCTTTTGTATACTTTCATCTTGAAACACCCTACCATCAACAATATTACCAGCAAACTTCTTCCTTTCATCCTTTTCTTGCTAAGATAATAGCAAAGAGGTGGAAGGAACAGAGCTTAAAGTCACTACCTTAAGAAGAAAGAAAATTTCAAGCTTTTTTAGTATATTTTCTTTACTTTGTTCCATACATTTTTTTATTTTATCATCTATGTCATTTTAGTGAGCCTTTTATGCTGCCATGACCATCTTCAAACTCCCATGCATTATTATTGCCTTGGTTGTGGTAGTCTCAAGATCTTAATGTTCTTTCGAAGCCTTGATGTTGCTTGGTAGGCTAAACTTCTACTCTTTCATTCTGTCATCAAAATAGTCCCTTATTCATGCATTCTCTCTCATATTTCATCTATTTTCGCGTGCTTAACACATGCGTAAATATTTTTATAACATGCATTGAGTATGTTCATGCATTTTCTTGCATTTAAGGAGTCTTATGACATAAAAAAGCTATCTTGACAACTCCAACATCCTTTTCCTTACTTAAATATGTTTGTGTCACTTTCATGCATCTTATTTTCACCTCAATGCATTTTTGTTACATTTTCCATGTCAAAATGTCATCTTTGTGTGTTTGCATGTGTAATACTTGCTTATTTTTATCCATGCTATATTTCATTCATGATTTGTTTGTCAAAATGCATGCTTATTTGCTATAAAAAATTTGATTTTTCAAAAAAACCCAAGTTAAGTCTATGCTATCTTCAAATGATAGAGACTAGCATAGATTTAATGTTTTGATTAAATTGAACGAACTAAACCTTCTAGGTCTGGATTCATGGAAATAAATTATTATTTTCTTTAGTTAAAGTATTAAGCCTTGATCTTGGGTCCAATACTAATTTTAGTGAGATGGTCAATAGGTTGTTTCATAATCCCAAACCATTTTAGGATCATGGAATAAACTTGTGACGTCCATGTTACTTGTTCTCACCAATACAAACGTTTGGATGTCCAAGATTCGAGTCTATTCTTGAAAAGACCTAAAAATATTGAATAGCCCATATTTTGCTCTAGCAGCATTATAGTTTGAGTTTGAAAAATCATTCTCAAGCCATAAAATATTTTTCTTGATTTTTTTTTTATATTTTCACTTAAAAGGTATCAAAGTACGTTTCTAATGGTATCTTTTATGCCTTCGGATAATTCTAGATGAAGGAAATATGATTTTTTGTTTGGGTCATTTTGGCCTACCAAATGATTCTTTTTGAACTTTTTGAGTATTTTTTCGAGAAAATTCACAAAATTTCCTTTCCAAAAAGGTATTGTTCATAATTTAATGATTCTGGATGAGCCTAAAACAAATTTTTCAAAGTTCAGTGTGTTTTTTCCTGCATACACTGCCAGTGTCAAGATAGACCTAAATTTAAAAATTAATTTCACCTAGAAAAAGATTTTGTAAGATTTTTGGAATATTTTTATATTCGTCCTCGTCAAGCTACCTTTCTAACGATACCTTATTTACACCTTGAAACCTTCGGATAAACCCAAAATAAATTTAGGAAAGGAGATGACATGATGTTGTCCTATGCTTTTTAACCTAATTTTTGAAACACCATTATAAAGACATTCGAATGCCTCAAAATGCATCTGATTACTTCCCCTACAACATGAAACCTTTAGACTTGGATCAAGGATAAAATACAAAAAATAAATTTTTACAAAATATCTCTTTCCTCCATAAATCCTAAAATTTTTGCCCGTGGAGATACTCCAACTCCTTTTCTTCGAGGGGGTACTTCAACCCCATTTTTCATTCAAAACTCAAATTTTTTCTCAAAATTATAACTCTTGGGGATACTCCAACCCATTACTTTAAGGGAATACTCAAACCCTATCTTAAACTTAAAATTTAAATTTTTCGTTCGAGTTCAAATTTGAGATTCCTAATTATTTTCTTAAAACATCAAGAATTTTTTTCAAAGGGGATATTCTAACCTCGTTTTCAAAAGGGAGACTCCAACCCCGTTTTTCATTCAAAATTCGAATTTCTTCCTAATCAAAACCCTTTTAAGCATACTTGAAATTTTTTTTACCATTTTGGATACTTTAACCCCGCCTTCCAATGGGATACTCCAATCCCATTTTTTTATCGAATTTCATCTGAAATCCAAATTTTCTCCCAAACATCTTTGGGTCTACCAATCGAAACCTTTTTTTCGTTCCTTAAGTTACCAATGAATCCAACCACATCTCAAAGTTGTTACTTTGGTTATTCTTCAATAAACAAAGATAGCTATGAGATACATTTTGATCATCCCTTCTTTTCATGCTTTTTTGTGTGTTTACTTTTACGTAATTTATTACATTCTTTTTCGTCTTATGAATACTTTTTCTCTTTGCAAGGACCATTGTGCATTCATGTTTTAAAACCATTTTCAAAATTGCGAAGCGATATCCTGTGTCGGTATCTCTCTAGTACTTGACATGAAATATCTAAATTTTTAAAATCTAATCCGAAAATTATTTTCATCAAAATCCCTATGTTCCTCATACCTCTACGTCATATAGGTGATATAAATTCCTTTTCAAAAGCCGCATTTACATTTTCCACAAAAGCTTTATGCATAAAAGGGGATTATATCTAAATAATGATCAAATGGAACAAATAAGCTAAAACTGAAGTGAGACATAGTTACTAGATATCAATTTCGAGAGTCGTAGGGGTGCTAATCCTTCCCTGTGCACAATTCAACCCTAAACCCAACTAACAAATCTTTGGACTTTGTAGACCTTGAAATTGATATTTTAAGTTTCATAACTGGGAATTTTGTTTTTGATCCTACCTAGCCTAAAATGATTAGTGGCAACTCCAAGTTTATGGCCACTTCATACTAGCCATCCGAGACTAGTCGGATGAGTGATTTGCTCAAATGTCTCTCTCCCTTCATATTACTATGCCTAATCTAAATCCTAATTATGGGATAACTTAAAAGCTCAATTACCACCACTATTATATATTGATACTATGATGTTTTAATTTGATTTAGAGCTATGTACGTTATTTCAAGCATGATTGAGTGATTAATTGCTAAAATTTAACTTGAAATCATGTTTAGAGAGCTTGATTTAGGTTCAAACAAAATGTAATATCTAGATCTAGGTTTTAGCCATCCTTATTTCTTAAGATCTTGATAATTTGAACTTAGTTAAGCAAGAATTTAATGATGTTGAGTCGAAATTTGAAAGTTGAGATGATGAAATCAAGATCTTTTAGCTTAGATGAGTTGTTCGAACATAAAGAAAAGAAAGATCCAAGTTTGGCTACCTTAGGTAATGTAGGTCATGAGTTTAGTTGATTTAATCTTGCATGATCTTGCTAATTTGAGCTAGTTAGAGCTAAAATATAAGTAGATAGAACTTGAATCCAATGCTAACTGATGAGATCATAAGTTCTTGAACTTCGAAAAACTATTCAAACAAGGAAAGATTCCTTTAGTTGGGTTTGGCCTAAGTGGAATTTATGTATATGTGAGTGGGTTTTACATAATTGATGCTTAATTGGTGAAACCTAGATGAATTAAGCTGAACTTAGGTAAGCTAAAATTTATGCTTCATTGAATGGATTTAAAAGCTTACTTGTTCAATTAATGAGTTCAAATGTTTGAAAGCAGGTTTTGATTGTTAATCAAGTTAATTGGATTGAATCTGAGCTTTTTATCTTGTGCTTGATTGTTAAATGATGAAAAATGATGTTTACATAAGCATGAATGATTCGACTATAGGCTATTTTGTAGTTAGAATAAGTCTTGTGGATGATTGGTTTCTAGAATCATAGGTTAGTATTCTATTTGTTTGATAAAATGCATATTAGGGTGTTTTAGTTGTGTAAAAACCTTATTTTCTCAAAAATTTCCCCAAGGGCAAGCTTTGATTCACTTAATCAATAGGTGAATCAAGGTTTTGTTTTGTTTAATAAGCTCTTTAATGAGTAACTTGGGGATGTTAAATAAAATAGCTTGAATCAAAGCTAATTTGGAGCAAACAAAAATATTTTTAATTATTTAAATATGCTTGGATGAGTCTAAACTTCATAAGCCTTTATGTGAGTCATTAGATAATGTTTAGGTAAGTCAAATTATGTTGTTTGGTGTCACTTAGGTGTTCGTTATAGCACATAATAAGTGGCATTGGTGTACCTTTCACTTGCTAAAAATAAATAATAGAGAATAAAAACAATAATTCACATGACTTCAAAGCATATTGCCAATGTCGAAAATTGTAGTTCTAGGTCTTAGCACTTAGAAGTCTTTGTAGTTTCCTTAAATATAACATTTTGGACGTTTGACCGTTCAAAAATGTGTTTTAAAAATTAGATAAAAGGTTTAGTGATCATAAGTCAAGTCAGGGCTACTGTTGAGTCTAGCACTATAGTCTCATAAAAAAGATATACTTTCTTGTTAGTATTCTTCCTATAATTCTCATTAATTTGGCTGCATAATAGGTTATTGAAATGTTCAATTTTGTGATCGAATGAATACAGTAAAATCCCTGAATACAAGTTGTTTTCATGGCGCTGTTTTAGTGCCTGATTAGTATTACAAATTATTTTTTAATCAGGATAATCATTTCTGTATATTTTTCTCATATTTTTAGATGAAATAGAGTAAATATGCTTTCTAAGAATGTATGGCTCATCCAATGGGTATTCTAGATGAAAAAATCTTGAAAACAAGTTATTCAGACATGCTATGCGTTTCAATAATGTCTAATTAAAAAAATTTACCTGGCAACTAAAATTATTTTCTGGCACTTTTTGGAATTTTTAGGTCGACATATAGTGAGTCCGCAATCATAGAGTATAATTTGGTGAGTTATGTGATATGAATAATCAAGAATAAATTTGGAGAGCTTGAAAGGTCAAATCTATCTAATAATTCAAGTCTCTCCGGGTTTGGTGTTCATTATTTTGAGGTATTTAGATGCTGCAGGATTAACTCTGGAAGTGATGTTTAGTGTATCAATAGGTCTAGGAGTGTCTTATGCAAGGTTCCTAGTGGTTGGTATTAGAGCTTCCAAGTTGAATTAAATGAAGTTAATTTTTAATATTGTTTCCAAAATTATGATTTGTCTAATTTAATCCAAGTACAGTATTTTCTAATTTCTTTTCAATAAAGTCAAATTTTATAAATAGTATAGGAAATGTTGTCAATTAGTGAATAATTCTAGAGTCAAATGCATTATAAAATTTCTTCGTTATAAGAGATTTTAGCTCTGAATCAATTGTAAATTTGAGCTAGTCCTGGTAAGAGTTTTGGGATACATATTTTAGTGATATTTGTTTGATTTTGGAATGAATAAAGAAGGGATTATGATTGAACACATATTTGAGGGATGTTTGTTTGATTTTGGAACAAATAAAAGGGGGGATTATGATTGAACACAAATGATTGAAACTGTGAAAGACAAATTTAGATATTTGTGATTAGTTGGTATTAAATATTGGGCATCATGAAAGGAATCGAGTCCTTACTTATAGTTTAATAGACTCCCAAGCCTAACTTTATAGATCTTTGGTATGCACAGGCTTTAAAATGTTCCTTTAGAGTTTTGTAACTCTTCAATGAATAGTTTTAATAGGTGACCAATCACATCTAGCCAAAAAAGATTGCTGATGACTCTTTAACCCTATCACTCTCATATTTTTGTATGGGAGGTTCAGATGAGCAATTCATTTTACCGATTGGGGCCCTAAGATGATTCAAAATGTTGTTTGCTCTGATATATTAAGGTTCTCTCAAAATATTATGACATAATGCTAAAGAGGTGTTTCTTTATCTAAAAGATTGCATTTAAATGAACTACTATAAATGTCTTATGAAGATAAAGCCCATCAAACACAATAGCCTTGCAAAGGAATTGTAATGAATTAGAATTATGGGATCCTTATACATCAAAGTTGCATTTCTAAAATGTTTCTAGTCATCGTATTGTCAAGAAAGGGCATTGACAATGTAGAAAAACTGGCATATGTTAAGCCTCCATGCATTTGATGCATGCAACTAATCTCATAAGTTAAAGTATAGAGATACTTAGGGATAACATATGGGTGCTTGTTATGGTAACAAGTTCACTGAATATGACCCACCATTAGAATTTCATTTGATATCTCACTCTAAGTGTCTATAGAAATACTCTCATATGTTAGTAGTGTAAGTGATCCTCAAACTTTTAACACTAGGTCACCTTATATGAGGCATGTCATACTTTAATTCCATTATAAACGGGTCTTCAATAGATTTATTATTATGGTATGGGTGGTTTTAGGTATAGCACGAATCATACGGCAAGTGAATGAGTGGTCCAGAGAGGATTCTCATTCTAAGTGATTTAAAGGGACATATCTTACATGTACATAGCCCATGTTAACTCAAAGTCCGAGGCCAAGGAAAAACTGATTATAGAGTAAACTCATAGGGGTTGCATACTAATATGGAATGGGTTAAGCATAGACACTGAACCATGCTCTTGCTAATTTCAAGATATATGATGAAAAGATTGAATTAGATTAAGATACTATACACTGAAGGGCTTGTCAAACCCGTATTGACACTCCTTACATGTTAGGTGGCCATGATGTATTACTAGATGCCAGTCTTAGTCTATAAATTTAAATTTCTTAATTGGATAATTTATATTTATTACTAACATGATGACAGCCTAATAGGTCACCCACATAAAGGTGATCTATAGAAATTAACATATGAGAAGGCTAATATATCTAACACAAGTAAAAGTTACTTAGGCACAATTTGAACAAGTTCACATATGCCAGGGTTAAAATTATAATTTCTTAAGAATTAAAATTTTAAACCATATATATATTAAACGATGTTTTCCATCCCTTATGGTCTTAGTTAACCCTAAAATTTTGACCAGTTGTGTTTTTGTCAAAAATCCTTAAGGAACATTACACAATTCTTGTGTTCTTGGAGAAAATTTTGTTTTCTTATCTTGTTTTAATTATTGAATCAAGGTCTCCTAACTGGAAGAGAAGGTTTTTGAAGCCTAAGTTGCTAGCACAGTTCTCGAGAAACTAAATCTCTCCTTTTTAAATGTTTTCCTATGTAGATAACCTTTAGATCCTAGACATTTTGATAGCTTTGGTTTATGATAACTGACCAAATCACCTATGTGGATAACCTTTAGATTTTAAACACTTGGATAGCTTTGGTTTACAACAACCAGGCTTAGTGTAAAAATTGAAGTAATTGAATTAGTCCAAGACATCTTTTGGCAGAAGTAACAGATCTTGATTTATTCTTGATGTTCTTATTTTTAAAGATTAGTTAGAAACCATGCAAGATGATCCAGTTTAAAAATTCTTGGCTTAATCTGTTTGATTTGTTTCCACTACTTATTGTAGGAATTTATTTGTAAACTTTTGCATTCTGATTATTTACCATCTTGAGACTGCCTACATTATGGTGTTCATATTTTTCTTTTAAATTTTGCCAGAGGATATATTGATCCTTTACTCTAAGATATTCGACTTTTAATCCTTCATTGAGATTGTAGTGAAAAAATACCATTTCTTTAACATGATCTTATAAGGATGTTCATTTCCTTCTTTAATTGTTTCATTAAGATTCATAGCTAAATGAATATCAACATTAAGTGTCTATGGCAAATAGATTTAACCTGATATATCAAGAGCAAGAAACTCAAGCTTCGTAAGATTTGACATTGTAGAACTAATAGATAATAAAAGAAATTACAATATAATTATCTCAATAATTATAAAGATAAATCATGACATAAGGATAATTGATAATGTATTCAATATATAATCATCTAGATTATAGGTCTCAATATAAATTGTATAAAATTTGTCATCACAAATTATGCTTTTTCATGAGACTAATATAATCATATGATTAATTTTCTTCAAGAAACTAAAATAATATATAATTTTCAATTGCAGTGGCAAAAAAAGAATCATATAAACAAAACCTCATTAAGAGATTAATCAAAAGAAAATTCCTAACCTATTTTAGAAGAATATAATCTTATTAGGAGATTAAGTATAAAATCATAACCTCTACAAGAGGCTAAGCATAATAAAAATTCTGAGAAATGAATTTTTAATATGCTTGACCTCCAAAAAAGGCTTAAGTTTTAATATGCTTTGATATCAAGAACAAAGATACATAAGAAAAAATAACTTTGAATTTATAAATGAACTAGAAGTAGGAAAAGAAAATTCATTTCCTGGATTACCAATTGGTTAAAGTTTCATTCATTAACATGTTGCAAATAAAATGAAAGAGAAAAGAGATAGATCAAGAGAAAGGAAACTTGAGCTTCAATAATCTTGTTCTTCAAAACTAGTTATGCCACTAACTTTTTATTTTTCTATATGTTCTTGAATAAAAATATGTTATTATATAGGACTTAAATATGCATAGTGTGAGGAGGATTCATTCTTCAATACAATGTACCATAACTGTGTTCCATGTATATAACAACAAAGGCCTAAAAATCTAGCCATAGAAAGTACATAGGCATCCATCACATGCATGCTTGCTTTATGACAAAAAGCTAACTAATCATGAATATATATTCATATCTTCTAATTAAAGCACTTGAATATCTTTTTTTCCTTTTAAGCACTGTAATGTATGTTGACTCATTTATACTTTTAGTGTTTTTTTTTTTATTGTTTTCCTTTTAGAAAATTTTTACGTATTATAATATCCTATTAAATGATAGTTATTATTACATTCCATAAATTATTCCAGTACTTAAAGTTTTAATATTCAATCAACTTAAATTTTAAATTCAAAATTATTGTAATAAATATTATAGATATTTAATTTAGTCTGAGCCCCTAATTGATTTATTCTTAATTTTTATAAATTTGCTGATTTTTTTAGCCAGATTCTTTGAGATAAGGTATTGTTTATTAAAAGGTCTAACTTAGGTTTTTGGATGATTCTAGGAGGTTAATTTGATAAGAAAATTCATTTAAGCTTAGTTGATTGATTTTAGGGGAAAATGCCGAATTTGGAAAACGAGACCCAAGTCTCAAAAATCTATTTATAATGTAAGTTGGTTAGTTTATGCCTCTTGAAAGAAATAGAATGATTTTTTAAGACATTTGTTTTAAAAGTCCAATTAAAATGTCAATAGAATGTCAAAAGTCAACTATAGGTAGAGTCAATAGTCAAAATCAACTATATAATGAAAGTAACTTTCAAACTGGCAGAGTTCTAGATCTCAAATTTTAAAATTCATTGCATAAATATGAAATTGAGCATGAAAAATAGGTTAAGAAAGTGCAACCAAGTTCAAGTTATGAGGGGACTTTAGAAATTAAATTTTCGAGAGCTTAATCCGACAGGTCTAGGATAGGAAATTCTAAATTTTTTAAAAGAAAGTTATTAGGGATCATTTTTAATGCAAAAAGGAACATCCAAATGCATTTATACATGATTACATCAAGGTTAGTTGAATTAATATAAAAATGTACAAGTGTGGAATGGAATTTAGTCACCTGGTCGACTAGATTAAAGCATGTGGGGAGTTTTGTTTGCAAATTCATCTAAATATTAAGGGCAAATAAGTATTTTCCAAAGAAGTTAGTTAAAGGTGATTAATTAAATGATAGCTAAGTTCAAAATCCCCTAATAGTGATTAGTGATTTAATGAGCACCCATTTTTCTATAAATAGCAAGTGATAGTTATCACTTAACACATATCAATATACACTAGTACACTTAAAAAATTTAGATATTCTCTCCCAAAATTTCTTCCTCTTTCTTAAGAAAAGCTAAGGAAAGCCATAAGAAAGCTTAAAGGCATGATTTTCTCTTTAAATGCTTAATTATTTAGATTTCTAAGCATGATTCTTTGCATGATTTTAACTTAAAAGCATTCGACCAAGCCCATTTTGATGGAGATTTGGTTTGGTCAACTAAATTTTGATGAGTTCATGATTTGATCCGATTATATCAAGGTTTCCTTGCATACTTGGTTGATCTTACATGATTAGATCTTGAGTTTCTTGAATTTAAGTTTAAATCTTACTTGAATATTTGTTGGTTAAATCAGCCAAGCTAGAAATATAGATCATGTTTGACTTTGTCTAACAACTATCATAGCCATTGCTTCAAAATTCATCATTGAACTAACCATTCCCATACTCAATTTATATTTATTATTTACATATTTAATAGTTATTATAAATCTAAAATCATTTCATATTCAAAATTTTAAATTAATTAGACTCGAAATCAATTTGATCCACCTAACTAACAAGTCTAAAATGAAATGTCAATTACATTGAACCTGACATTCTATTAATGTCAATCAATAGCAAAGATATTCAATGCCACAAAAATGCTGGAAATTCTTCTCAGGCTAGATTCGAACCTATAGTACTGGAACATATTGTTGCTTTCTACCTTATTAGTTTTTTCCCTTCAAATTGGAAAGCTGGACTGCTTTAACATACACTAGAATAATAATAAGAAATTAAACCATGCTACCTAAAGTTTGAAGTCAACTCATATCTTCATATTCTAGCCCCTTTTTTTTTTTAATTTCTATCCTAGTTATTATAATTCTCTAATGTATGGTATAACAAATTTCAGTACTTCGATGCTATACCAATAAAATGTATAATTTAAGATCTTTCTATGAGCTTGAATTTCAAAGTTCAAACCTCTCTTGTACAAAAATCTATACCCATGGAACTAAAGCTAAAGACAAACTATAAGAAAAAGCAAGCTCCTTTTAGGAAAAAAACCAATAGCACAGTGATCACATGGCTAGATCTTCCTCAAAAGCTAGTTGACATAATCGCTAAGTAGCCAGCTCTAATGCAACATATAAGTTATGGCAACCTCAATAGGTTATGCAAAGCAATCACAGGCAAGTGCAATCATAACAACAATTCACCACCATGTCTTTAACTATTTGATGAAATACATAATGTCAACAATAAGGAATATTACATTAAGCCAACTCTAAATACTTTATGCTTTCGGCACTGGTTCTAGTATTAGTCTTATTCAATGTGTGCGAGTGAATCCATTGATCGATAGCCATTGGAAAAATCATTTTAGTTACTCAAATAATGCTATAGTGAATAAAGAAATGGCATTTTCTCTTTAGTATCTAGTTAAAGGGCATTCATATTCTACACTCCCAGAATGGGATGAAAGAACTCCTTTAATATGTGTTATGATTTTCTCTTCACCAAGGAATTTTTGTAATAAGAATTGTATTATGATAGTCTTGACAAGAATGAGTCATCCTATAAACCAACAAAAGAAAGAGACATGGAATGGGTGAAGTAAGATTGCACCTTTGAATAACCAAATTGTTTGATGAAGTCAAAAGGGAATAATTTCATGACATTTACCAATGCAATTGGTTTTAGCGAAACATTTAACATCTTGAGTTTGCAAGGAACCCTTGTAGTGATTGATGCCACTGAATCTTATCCTAAAATTATTGCCTTAAGTCCGAAAAAGGCCATTCCTTCATTATTGCCAAAGCTTTCAAAAAATATTTGGTTGAATATAAGGGAATGTCTTATTGGTTTTCCTTATCTCTAGGAAATCAATCAAAGTTGTTGATGATATTAAAGTGTTCCAGCTTAATACAATTAAACTTTCGTGGGTCAAAATGGCAAGCCTTGGAGATACAACCCTGTTTTTAAGGACTAATTTGTTGTTGTTTGAGGCAAAGTGAAATGACAAGGATTAAGAAGGAAAATAATAAACACAAGAACAATAACAAAAAGAATTTAAAATGTAAAAGTGTGTCTTCTATTGAACAAATCATGTCTTTATTTAACTGTAGAAATAACTAAAAAAAGATCATGATCCACTAACTTACTCATGATCTAATGCGTGGAAACATGACTAACAACATGAATAACGACCACTAATTAATTAACTTCCTAAAGTTTGCCATTACTTTAAGTAGGCACTGCTTCAACTAACCACTAACACATGTAAAACTAACATATGTACCACTAACACATGTCTAAAAATGAGATTAGAAAAAATAGGCTACATGTAGTCTTAAACCATATCAACAACACTCCTCTTTGCATTAGGAGCTACAGATTCCAAGTTTTTTTCTTAAAAACTTAAACTTGGTAATAGGCAGTGGCTTAGCAAAAATATCAACCATTTAGTCTTCAATATTGGAGTATAATAGAATAATATCACCATTTTCTACACTTCTCTTAAAGAAAAACAATTTGATGTTGAAATGGTTTGTCTTTCCATGAAAGACTAGATTATGTGAGATATAAATTGAAGCTTGATTGTCCATAAATAGTTTAGTGCCTTCTTTTTGCCTTATACGCAAATCACACATGATCTTCCTTAACCATAATGCTTGATTGACTATGCTGTTGCAATTATGAATTCAACTTCCACAGTTGACTGTGCCATGGTTTCCTATTTCTTGGAGCACCAAGAGAAAACACCATAGCCAAAATTAAAATAGTACTCTAAGGTACTCTTCATGTCTTCTAAGGACCCTGTCCAGTGATAGACATCTAATTTTATCCAACCTGCATGTAAGCATTTCAAGGCATTAACAAACCTCAAATACAGCACAGATCCATTTCCCATCATTCCCCACTTAGGTAAGGTGTTTTCGGACCAAAGGTACATAAAATTCACATTTTTACTTGATTGTATTGATACATGACCTTAAGGTATTGATATAATGGCTACCTTATCACCAAACACAAAAATCCTAAGTTGCACCAATACAAATAGGGTATGTATCGATATATTTGCTTGATGTGTTGATACATTAAAAATTTGGTGGGTGTAAAATCCAACAAAAATAATTTTTCTACTCTAATAAGATATTTTTTATATAGTGATAAGTAAGATCATCTCCACAGGGAATGGTAAGATCTGATTTTCTCTCAAAATCAACAAAATAAAGTGGGGATTTTATAAAGTCAACTAAAATCAAATAAAATAAATAAACTAAAGATCAATTAAGAATGCAGAACAAATTAAACTGAAATAAATGTCAATATCACACAAATGCTAGCTAAAGGTCTAACTGCAAGTTTTATTCTCACAACTGATCATGGATGCAAAGATATATTCATTATTCGAGAATAAATTGGTTATGGGTGTTGGTATGACCTAACTCATTACCCATCCTTAGTTATTCGATAATCAAGGTACAATCGTTAATTATTTCTCTTATTGATTACATAAACCCTAGATACGATCTTAATGTTTCAATGTATTAATAGAATTAATAATGAGAGGGGGATCACCAATTCTAACCAATAAACTCATATGTAGGTTTATTCAGATTAGATTGAGAATTCTTCCTAACCAAGTTAGTTGCCACTTTTATTAGAATAATCAAACAATTATGGATTTGATTTTCTAAATAGCTATAGATTATCCTATCAATCAAATGCGGTACCAAACATTCAATCAACAATAACAATCATGCTTATGAAGCACAGAAGAAAAGAGAAATATTTAAGAACAATGAATAATATAAACACAAATTAGATCTCACAGTCGTAGAGAATTAAACTTCGATATAAAACCTTTGACTAGTTGAAAAAAATTTAGCCACACATTGTCTTCTTGTTCTCTCTCTAAAAGAAAAAGTTAAAAACCCTAGAAAAACTATCCTCTGGTTTTCCCTTCTTTCCTTTTTTTATCCCTTGTAACTTTCCCAAATTTACCTAAATTCTAATTAGTTCCAAATTCTACTCAATTAGAATCTAAATAAATCAAAATTCTAATTTAAGTTGTCTGCCTGTAGAGTGTTCCCACGTAGTGTCCACATCAGCTCTTTATTTTCTCTTCTTGGGCTACTCCAATCAACTTATTTAAGCCCTTTTTCTTTCTTCCAAGCCCTTTTTAGACCTTGAACACAAAAGAGAGTAATTTTCATCAATTATAGCTCATAAACTATGAAAAGATAAGAATTTAACAATTAAAATCTTAACATTTATGTTCACTATCAAGCAAATGTATCAATACAAAGCTACGCAATAGCTAAAATATGATTTTTAAATATAAACGTATCAATGCATTAGTGAATGTATTGATACATTTACCCTATGTATCGATAAATTCACCCAAAATAGCTAAAAGTATTGATACATTTAGGCATTTTTGCCTGACTCAAGCCATTTTTCCCCATACAATATTGATTCAAAGCATAAGTTTGATTACATTTTTTTTCCAAAAATACTTAAATTTCTACCAACCCTTATCAATAGGTTTAGGATCAGATTTAATTAATTTTATAGGCCTAAATGACTAGAAAATAGGACATTTTCATGGCAAAATATAGCTTGTTAGCCGTATAATTGGCTTTTCTCTATTTGTAGACTGCATAAAATAATCTGCTCCACCACCTTGGCTATTAAAACCAGTGAAAATCAAAAGTGCTGAGCATAGTACCTAGAGTTGTTATATGGTACAAGTGGAAAACTCTAAAATGCCCTCACATTTGGCTATAAAATATTGGATGACCACTATAAGGAAATCTCAAGCTCACGCATATCGATATAAACATAAAAATTTAATCAAAATTAAACTTATGCAGTAAAATTAAATAAAGAAACTTAAATTTCCTTAAAATCTTAGAAAAAGAAATGCACGTGATCAAATTGCATTTTAAAAACATAGATCTATTAGAAATCATACTTGCTTAGAGACTCGTAACTCTAAGCATGTTGATCCCTCCATGAACGCACCACAATTTGATTATTATAATCTCTTCGTAAAGCCATAAACAACAGAAATGTCCTACCTCTGAGGGTGATCTACATAAATGCTTATTGGAGCCTTGAAAGGTTTGGTGGTTCTTCGCTAGTAGCCAAAAGCCTTCTTAACCCTCAACCAAAAGATGTATAGCCATCAAGTTTAAGATCTAAAACAATCTAGGAATAATTCCCATGTATGTTGAGCTAAAAAGGAGAAAAAACAACTTCGTAAGGAAATAACTGTTTTTCACCATTACAGGCAAATAAATCCAAAAATCCAATTTTTTTATTTCGGTTGATACCTTAAGGATAGAAAATTGATTTTCCATATTCTGTTTTGATCGAAAACACTTTCTGATCACCTAAAATGAAAATATGCATAATCAGGCTTAGGAAAGAAAAGATTTTAGGATTTTTCCAATTTCATAACCTTTGTGAAAAATTAATCTCTCAACGCTAGAAAACTATTTTTCTAATTTCATTATGTTAAGAACTATTCAAGAACACTTTTTGAAAATCAATGAAAACTATTTTTCAAATTTTGTTGCACTAAACCCTTTAGGGAAGTCTAGGGTTTGTGCCTAAGGTTTTCCTAATGTTAATTATCGGCCAAAAACCCTTAAATACACCTTGGGCTAGGTTAGGCTTGACTATTGGGTCAACTAAGTTGAAGACTAACATGCCCAAAAGGTGGCCCTACTTTTCTTAAAGCCCAATTAAAACTATTATAATTAACTTGTCCAAGATTGAGCTTTAATATTAAATTATTAATATTTTAGCCCAATAGCACACCCAAGATAGTTATTCTATGCACCTAGCCCATTAGTAAGCGTAAGTTAGAGTAGTTCACAACTAAACTCTCTTGATTCGATAATTAGGGCTTTTAGCCCAACCCTTAAATTTACATATTAGATAAATTTAATTCATAATTAAATTTTCTAATCAAGTAAAACAATTTTACTTCATGTAAATATATTAAATAACTAATTAAATAATTATCAAATAATTGTTTAATTTTTTAAATACAATTATTTGGCTTTATTTAATAAAATTCCTAAACCATGTCAATAATAAACATTATCTTGATAAGACATTCTTAGCTTTATTGTCATATTAAAACTTCTGTAATTTCATAAATCTAATTTATGTCTTAAATCATTCTTAATTGAATTTATTCAATTAAGTCCTCCTTATTATACCTTTTATTTAATTAAGTCATACTTAATTAAATCTCAGTTTTAATCCAATATATCATCTTATTATGTGCCCCATTATGCTTCCATCATAAAGGCAATAAATATAATCACCCAATTAAGTGTGTTTATATTTATAGACCAAGATTGGCCTCTAACAAGGCATCATGTGTCAGAGTCAATATGACTTGTTAAGAAAGATTTCAGTAACCATCCTCTCAATGTACTTCGATCCTTTCACCAGATATCCTAGAAAGACCATGAGCATGGTACAGTGTCTACTCATGTATCAATCCGTATTAGTTCTTGCAGCTTTCGACTAACCTTATTAATTTAGAGAAACAATTTCTCCTAAATTTAGCACACGCTGGCCAATGACTTTATTAAGTTAACCAAAGCCAAGAACATATAAGATATGTCTCCAATGTCACTTAGAATGGTGAATCCTTGCTAGATCATTCATCCATCCACCATGTAATTCATGTCATACCCAACATAGCCTACCTTAAGTATCCATCCATTATGGACCCATTTTAGATAAATCAAAGTATGACACTCCTTATATGAGATGACTACTATCACAAGTTTGAGGACTAATATACATGACGAGCACATGAGAACATATTCCATAGACACTTGAGCGACTTATACCGAATAAAGTTCTCACACAGGCCATGTTTAGTGAACTTGTTTTGGCAAAACAAGTACCTATATGCTATGCCCGAGTATCTTTATACTTTAACTTCTATGAGATCAAAGAGTTTCATGTATCAAATGCATGAAAAGCTTAGCATTTGTTAGCCTTTGTCCATTGTCAGTTAGAAACACGACTTTGATATATAAAGATCTCATTATCGTAACTAATTACTAACTTTACATGGCCATTGTGTTTCATAGGCTTCATCCAATTAATGTTTGCATGATTATCAATCTTGCCATTAACATAAAGGAAAACCTTGAATCATTAAGTGATTAGTTTGCATTATTAACTTATATATGCCTCATCTAATCTAATTGGCTCTTGGGCATATAGTAACAACTACTTGATTGTAAAAGGCCAACTTTGGCTTAGCAACACATATACAGAGACCATATTTTTCAAAACAAAGCACTTTATTTTCATAACTCTCTTTTATAGCCCTCAACAACCTGTCAAAAACCCTCATTCCCTACTCATTTTTATTAGCAACGTGCTATCCCTCATGAAAAAAGTGTGGTAATGACTTAAAAATATTTTTCTCGATAAAGAAGTGTTCTTTTAACTAAGACTCTTCCTTTTGGATGTGATAAGAGTAAGAAAGTGCAGATTCTTTGCTCTTAGCCATGAGTTAGTGCCATTAGATGAATTGCTCATCCAATTAGTCTTCTCTGGGCACTACAAAGTGGCCACTACTTGGAGCTATCCGTCAATCATTTAGGCTAGATGTGATCGAATGCCTATTAAAACAAATATGCCAAATTGCAAAACTTGAAAAATTAATTCCTTAGTCCATGTGGTCTAAAGATTCGATGGTTGGCTTTGCAAGTTGGTTATGTATGGGGAAAGATTAGCACCCCCATGATGCCCGAAATCGATACCATCTAGCTGTCCTAACTTGGTTTTAGTTTCTTTAGTTTTGACTCAGCACTATTTTGATAGAATCCTCTTTTATGTATGAATTTATATAACATAGTAAATACATGTTTTAAAAAATATTTTAATCTTGTAAACACCCTAAAAAGGTAGGAAAATATAGAGATTTTTGAAAAAAAAATCTTCGGATGTAAATATGAAAAACCAGATATTTCATCTCAAGCACTGGATACATACCAACACGAAACATTACCTTCATGATTTTTAAAAATAGTTTGGAAATATGAATGCAAGATGAATGCCATGAAGAAAAATGTGTTAGTAAGATGAACAAATAAGATGATATCTCTTAAAATAAATTGTATAAAAAGGGAAAAGGAAGGACGGTCAGAATATATCTCACAATTGTCAACGGTTATCTAGAAATAACCAAGTTAACAATTTTTTAGACACTTAGATCCATTGGTTCATTAAGACATGAAAACTAGGTTTGAATTTTGAAAATTTTGGAGATAATCCGAGAGAAAGAAAATTTGATTTTTAATGATTTTTGAAAAGGTGAGATTTGAAAACTTAAATTAACGAAGATTCATTATTTTTTGACAAAAATGACATTTTTTATGTTTCTTGACAAAATCGATAATTTTTTATTTAAAAAGGTAGGAATTAATAAAAATAAAAATTGATAAAATTTGGGAAAATGCAGGTGCCATGATCTAAGCCTAGAAGGAGATTGACACATGTTTTAGACTCATTGCAGTTGATCGGGCTCACCTTGAGCCATTCGAGTTCCTTAGAAAAAAACATTGAAAAAATCAATTAATTTGCATAAAATGCCAAAAAATAGGGGACAGCATCCCACTAATCCTTTTTTTATTTTATTCTGAGCTAATTCAAGGATGATAGGAATCGATGAGGTACCATTGGAAAGGTAACTTGATAAGGATTAATATAAAAATATTCCAAATATCTAAAAAAATCACTTTTTAGATGGAAATATTTTTGAAATCAAGGCTGCTTTGATGTTGGTAGCATGTGCAAGGGAAATGGTGCAACAGATTTTGAAAAATCATTTCAGAATTATTTCAAAAAAGTAATTTCATGAATTTTAAGTAAAAATATTTTTAAAATCCAAGACAAAATCATCTGGTGGGCTGAACTAGCTTAGATAGAATGTAAACCATTGATTTAAGGGGCTTTAGACAATATTGGTTAAAAAAATCACAACTCCCTCATCCGAAATGATGCAAGGGCAAAAGAGATATCATTGGAGAGGCAATTTGATACCCTTAAAGGGAAAAATGTAAAAAAATAAAACAAAAATTGTTTAAGTTTAGAAAATGATTTTTCAAGTTATGGGCATAGTGTTGCCGGTGCAAAATAGGGGAATTTTTGGTTTGTGGGTTTACTAGGACTAGACACAGTTTACAAACACTCAAATGTCCATAACAACTGAGGGTTAGTGACATTGGCTTCATGAGCTCATTTTGGGATGATGAAATAGCCCATTGAGCATGTCACAGCAATAGACATTAGACAACAAAATCAAAGCACAAGCAACTTAGGAAAAATTAAAATGACATTTTTATTTTTGAAAATCACAATATTTAATTTCATTTAACCTTGAATCCAGATATGAAAAACTTAGTTTTTCCCCAGATTGGAAGACTAATTGATAGAAAATACTAAGCCTATATTAATCCTGATTGATTAAAGTAATATGGACCTACCATGTGGGGTTTTGATAAAAACAAATTTTTAACAAACATCAAACAAACATTTTGATAAACATGTAATGAACTAAATATGATATTCATGTAATAAACAAAAAACAAAATGTTTAAACAAACAAAGGTGACATTTTTACATGAAAATAATGACAAAGATACAAGGAAATGAGCAAGAAGGTCCATGGAGATGTTAGCTTCACAAATGACATCAAGAATCATGCCATAAAAGATGATATGAATACATTTAAGCAAGAAAAAGCTTGCTAGAATTTCAAAAACAACATTAGAATATAATTCTAAACCAAACCAAGCACATAGGTATAGTAAAACATGGTAAAAGGATTAATAAAGCATCAAAAGTCCTAAGTCTACCACAACCAAGGCCATTAAATGCATGAAATCCTGATATAAGGTCATGGCTTTTGTAATAAGGCTTACTAAGATGAGATGATGAATCAAAAAGGAAGAAAATGAATGGAGGAAAGATAGAATGTACACACAAAAAATTAAAAACTTTACTTGCTTTTAAACAGAAAAGTATTTTAACTTTGAGCTTACTTTTTTCCCTCTATTTGCTATCTCTTAGCAAGAAGGGAATGAAAAAAAAGGAGTTTGAGGGTTGTAGTATTAATGGATGGGATATTAAAGAGGAGAAACAAAGGAAATAGAAGGTTTTAGAATGGTTTTGGGAGGGGTAAAGGAAGAGTTACAATAATAGTGTTTTTCTAAGGTTAAGAGAGAATGTGTGTGGTGTAAAGGAATATAGAAAGTGTGTAGAAAAAAAGGTGTGTAGCTAAGCACATAGTTTATGTTATATAGGATTTAGTTTCAACCATAAAAAACTTAGTAAAGGTAGGGCATTTAGGACATTTATGATGTACAACATGGTGAATCATTGTACTAAGAGGCAAGCTTTCAACATTTTACTAGTTGATGTATAGCCATAGTAGTAGCAGGAGACCATGCATGAGTTGACATAATGAGCAATGTCTAGCTTACCCTTCATTAATCCATATTACCGCATGAAATGTCCCTATGCCAAGCTTAATGGACCATTCAAAATGTTATAACCCAATGCTTAAATCCTAAAATAAAGCCAAAAAATTAAATCCGCATGATTTTTAAGAAGTTTTGTTTGATTGAATGATTTTTAGAGCCAAAATCATGACCAAATTTGTGTTTCAATTTCATGGTGTAAAAGAGTGCAAAATGTCATGAACTGGGTAAATTTTGTCTATCTGTATCGATACAAAGCATTTTGTATCAATTTAGAGAGCAAATTTTACCCTGACGTATCGATACATTGAAGCTATATTGATACACCTACTTATGTATCGATACATTTTGGCCAAAAATCATGATTTTAGCTACAACATAACTCTATCTTGATACAAATGCTAATATATTGATACATAGCCTCTTGTATCAATACAATTAATGGTTTTTTATTTCAATTATGTGGAGGCCTTGTATCGATACCTAAAGATCATTTATCGATAACTACACATAAAAATGTGAATTTTATGCACCTTTGGCTCTCCAATACCTCACCTTAACTAGGAATAATGAGTGACTAACCTGAGCTTATGTAGATGACCTTGATGATGCCTTGGATGTTGGGCTGGACAAAATAGGGTGTCTATAATCTTCTTTACAAAACTATTCTTCATCCATATTACTACTATAAAGCTCATCTTTGCTACTCCTTCTTGCTCATCTATATCAAGTAGAGGAAAAAAGAGTGAGCTAAAACTAGGAAAACAAAAACCATAAGAGGATAAAAATCACAACTTTAAGTTAATAAGGGAAAAAGAGTTCTGTAAGATTTATTAGTATATTTTCTACCCTCTTCTCTTTATTTATTTGTATTTAAACAATCTCATGTCATCCGAGCCAACCACTATTCATAAAACCATGACCTTCTCAGGAAAGCATGCATCTTTGAGTTTGGTTTGATGGTATTTTAAGTTTATGTTGTATTTAGTGTTGCTTGAATGCTTAAAAACCTTATTTTTCCTTGCTCATCTTGAAACAACCACTATTACATTAATCTATGACATTTTCTCCATCATCCATGCATAGACCTTGATGGTGCATTGTTGTTTAAAGATGCTTCGATGTTCTATTAAGCTTAATGATATTTTGTGTGGACTTGATGACATAAAGATCATGTTTTTTAGTTCTAAAAATTTTTCACCATGTGTTCCATGCCATAAAAATAGTTTTTCTATGTTACTAAAAGCATGTCCTTGAATGTTCATGCATTATTCCTACATTTATTGCATTTTTAGCATATTCTCCTTGATAAAAATGTTGACTTTTTGAGGTTCTAGCACATATTGGCCATTTGATGCCATGTCTCGATGCTTCACATGATTAAAAATGTTGTCTTGATGCCTTGTTTCTGGTGTCTTTTCTGTCATGTTCTTTTTTATATATAAAACCTCCCCAAGTTAGGCTACATAATCTCAAACAAATAAGATTAATGTTAGCATAAGTTTTTTTGACACCATTCTTATAACCTAAAGGAAACTTAGCATTTTATTTTTTGATTCATGGACTAGTGAGGCAAAAAATTTGTTTATTTATTTATTTTTTTTTGCTTTTAAAAACTCTTATTTACAACATGTTTGATCAAATGTTGTGATGAGCCTTATCAAAATAAAAACCAATCATGATGTGGCATACCATTTTAAGCCTCGATGTTATGATTAGATGGCATGTGTAATAGGCCTCCACTTGCCTAATTCCTTGAAACGTTAGATGGACTCATGATTCCACTATGATAGATCCTAATTTTTGGACATTTGCATGTCCAACACATTGACAT
This sequence comes from Adansonia grandidieri, assembly GCA_038382065.1. Classification (NCBI taxonomy): domain Eukaryota; kingdom Viridiplantae; phylum Streptophyta; class Magnoliopsida; order Malvales; family Malvaceae; genus Adansonia; species Adansonia grandidieri. The sequence goes on from JBBYHK010000022.1 coordinate 6,176,236, forward strand.
GTCTCTAGAAAACTATAAACCAAAAACTCCCTTGTTTAGGTACTGGTAGCATTGTGATCCGAACTTTAAAAATTGTTTTCAATCCCAAGATTATTTTTATGAAATTTTTTTTGGTATTTTTCCTTAAAATTTAATTAAATATCTTTAAAAGAGTATCTCATTTGCCTTTGGATGTGCTAAGATGAAGAAGTTATGATTTTTTGAATCTATGCTATTTGAAACCCCTAGAAATAGTAATTAACATTATTTTTAGGCCATTTCAACCCATCATATGATTTTTTTTAATTTCTAAATATTTTTCCTAGAACTACATGAAATTCCCTATTTGGAAAGGTATCATTTGTGATTTAACAATTCTAAATGAGTTTGAGATGATTTTTCAAATTTTGTTGCACCTTTTCCTCTATACATGCTATCAGTGCCAAACCAAATCTAAGTTAAAAGTAATGTCCTCCTAGAAAGCAATTTTCTAGGATGTTTTAGAATTTTTTTGTAAATCCTCATTACCTTTCCAATGATATTCGTCTTCCACCTGAGACCTTAGGATAAGTCCGGAATAATTTTGGGAATGCAAACAGTGTGATATTATCCCCTATTTTCAAAATTAAGTAAAATTATTTGATTCCTCAAGTTCCCTTTTTGAGGCTTTTGAATTCAAAGAATCCTGTTAATTCCTCGATGAAGTCATGTGTCATAATACGGACCCCACATGCTTGTATCAAGGTTAAACACCCTCTAGAATTAATCTTGGCTTTTATTTAATTATTGGCTTTATTTTTTTCAAACCCATCTTTATATCAAAAACCCAAAAATATTTCATTGCTTTAAAAATTAACTAATCTCCTAACCGAGTGGATTTTTCAATCTCGATTTTCGAAATTGCTCCAAAAATCAAGTTTTTCTCTCTTGGCTAACCCTGAATTTTTTAGCCAAAACCTCAGTTTTTATGCCTTAAACGACCAATAGGTCTAAACGCATCACAAATTTGTTAATTTTGTTATTCATGTATTTAATTAATTTTTTTTAAAAAAAATTATCAAGGTAATGTTTCATATCGGTATTCCTCTAATGCTCGATATGGAACACCCTTTTTAAATTAAATCCAGAAATGTTTTAACTTACATTTCGCCACTCTTCTGAGTTACATAATGGTATCAAACTCATTTTACAAAAAAATGCATTTATCATTTTCAAAATTCATGCATCATAAAAAGGATAGAAATAGCGATGTAACAAAAAGTAAAAAAACCAAGATCAAGATATTATATGGCCAAAAGGTACCAGTTTAAAGCATCATGGGGTACTAATCTTTCCTTACACATAATTGACTCCCAAACCCACCTAATGAACTCTGGAACATGTAGATTGTAAAATCAAATCTTTGAGTTTCATAACTCAAGATATTGATTCTAAAGGTATCTCATCATACTTAGCCCAAATGATCAATGACGCCTCCAAATTTTCAACCACTTCATGGTTGTCGTTAAAAACTAGTAGGTTAAGCTATTCATCTGGTGGTCTCCCTACTTCAATTATGAGAAACACTTTTTCTCTCACACTATCACACCAGATAAAATCCCAATCAAAGGATACTTTTAAGTAGGGCACATTTTATCCCTTCATCTAGGTAAAATCATGTGGCAACACTAGCACTATTAGAAAATCCAAGCAACTTAATATTTTAACATTTGCTAAACTTGACACCATAATTGATAATCCCTTTGACATATCTGGTTACCCTTTTAGTAGCTTTCAAATGCAATTCTCTTGCATAACGCAAAAAAAAAGGACAAAACACTTAAAACATACAAGATGTTAGGCTTTGTTGCTGTGAGGCACATCGACAGCCAATTAGACTTCTGTAGAATGCCTTATCCACTATTTCTACTCCGTTATCTTTGCATAGCTTCTCCTTTTAGTTCATAGGAGTACTAATGACCTTGCAATTTTCCATGTGGAACTTTTTAAGGATTTCTTAGGCATATTTTTGCTAACAAATGAAACTTCATTTTGATTTTGCTTAATTCCACTCCAAGGGAGTAGGTCATCAATCCAAGATCAATCATCTCAAAAACTTTCATCATTTTTTTTTAAATTCATTAATGAGACTTGCATTATTTTTTATAACTAAAAGGTCCTCAACATAGAGAGAAATGATGAGAATGTCAACACCATAATACTTCACATAAAATATAAATTTAGAAAGGCTTTTTTAGCATATGTTCATTAATTCTGCTATACTAATCCTTTGGTGTCTGCTTCAAACCATAGAGGGATTTTTTAGTTAATAAACCTTGTTTTCATGGCCTTTTACCATAAAACCTTCTAGCTGCTTTACTAAATCCTTTTTTTTTGTAGAAATGCATTGAGAAATGCTGACTTGACATCTATCTAGGACACCCTCTAGATTTTTTTGCCATAATAGCAAGCAATAGCCTTACTGTATGAAGTCTAGCCATTGGCACAAATATATTTAAGTGATCTACACCAAAAATTTGAGCGTAGCCTTTGACGACAAGCCTTACTGTGTTTATTGATAGAGCCATCAACATTTAACTTGGTTTTAAACACCCATTTTACTTCAATCACTTTTTGATCCTATTGTTAGTCAACCAGCTCATAAGTCTTTTTTTCCAATCATGGACAATTCTTCTTAAGTTATATCTATCCAATTCATTTTTTTTTTTTTTACCTTCTCATACCTCATAGGCTTATATACTGCAATGTTGCACCTCTCATAGATATTAGAGAGCAACCTAGTAGCTAGGATAAAAAATTTATCCACTAGTTCATTCTACCAAGAATTGGCATTTTGAGTTTCTTATGGATTTTCCCAATTCCACTACTTATTCTCTGTGAAATGCATCTATCTACTAATCACCATGTTTCTTGTTTGAGGCTGAAACACTTTGTATACTTTAAAGATATGCTGTAACCCATAAAAATGCCTAAGATAGCCTTCTCATCTAGCTTGTGTCGATTAATTTGAGACATATAGATAAAGTACAAGCAACCAAACATTTTAAGAAATTACAATAAAGGTTTATACCTATACCAAGCCTCAAATGGAGTTTGATCTTTCATTACTTTTATGGGAAGCATATCTTGAAGAAATATAATAGTGTTTGTAGCTTTTACCTAAAACTATTTTAGTAGTTCCTTTCCATGCAACATACCTTTAGTCATCTCTGTGATGGATCTGTTCCTCTTTTCACTGACTTTATTTTGCTTTAGAGTGTAAGAAGTAGTCACTTGGTGTTTAATATCAGCCTCTTCATAGAATAGACTGAACTACTCTAAGGTATACTCTTTGCCATTATCAGATCTCAAATACTGAATTTTGTGGCCATTGTTCATTGTCAACTTTTACCATAAATCTCTAGAATACAGTAGCAAATTTTGACATGAATTTTAGAAAGAAAATCCAACAGATTCGGGTTAGATCATCAATGAATGCAATGTAATAGACTATGTTTCAGAGAAGGAATCTTTTGAAGTTTCGACAAATCTGTATGAACTAGTTGCAACTTTTGGGTTACTCTCCAAGCAATCTTCAGGAATAGTATTCTAGTTAGCTTACTATGTTGACAAACTTGTAATAAGGCAACTACTCTTCAAGAAAGTTAAATCCTCCATCAACTTCATCCTTTACATGTGCAGCACTGTTCGGTGATGAAAATGGCCAAGTCTTTTTGCCAAATTTTTTGTGACACTTTCTAAAGTAGGAAATGCAGCCTGCTTCTCCTCCATTAGATTAAGAGTGAAGCTTTTTGCCTTTCATCTTGACTTTATGTATCTTATGACTGATAATATCTTTGATCAGGTAGTGTTTCTCTTTCAAAATCACTTTGAAGCCCTTTTCAATCAACTACCTGCACTTAATAGATTTTGGTCAATTTCAAGAACATAAAGAACATTTAAGATAGTTCTACTACCTAAACATATTTTAATTGCAGTTGTGCTCTTTCTTTTTATAGCTAAATGCTTTTTATTGCCAATTTTAACTTCTGTGATTGCAATGTTTCCTAGTTCTTTGAAAGTTCTCTATCATGTATAATATGTTTGGTCCAACCACTATCAATAAGCTAGCTTTCACTTTGACTATTGTTTGAAAAACATGTTGCTACAAAAAGTTGATCCTTTTTGTAGCCATGTGCTCATGTTTAAAACTTCGGATGATTCAAAAGGCTTAGTGTGTGAAACTTTGAAATATATGATAACAGTGGTGGTTGAGTCTTAAAGTTATCCCATGATTAGGATTTGGATTAGGTGTAATAATATGAAGAGGAGAAAGACTGTAGGGCAAATCGCTTATCTAATTAGTCTCGGATAGCCACTACGAAGTGGCCATAAACTTAGAGTCGCCACTAATCATTTTGGGCTAGGCAAGATGGAGTATCTATTGAAAATAATATTCTAAGTTACAAAACTTGAAACATCGATTTCAAGGTCTACAAAGTCTAGAGATTCATTGGTTGGGTTCAGGTGTTGGTTATGCATGGGGAAGGATTAGCACCCCTACGATGCCTAAAATTGGTGCCTACTAATTATGTCACACTTTGGTTTCGGCTTAATCGCTTCCATTTGGTCATTATTTAGATATAATTCCCTTTTATGCATGAAGTTTAGTGGAAAATATAAATCTCGGTTTTGGAAGAAAATCCATATCACCTATGCGCCGTGGTGGTATAAGAAATATAGAGATTTTGATGAAAATAATTTTTGGATTAGATTTTAAAAATTTGGATATTTCATGTCAAGTACTAGGAAGATACCGACATGGAATATCACTTTGCAATTTTGAAAGCCGTTTTAAAACATGGACAATGGTCCTTGCAAAGAGAAAAATGTTAGTAAGATGAAAAAGAATATAATAAATTACATAAAAGTAAACACAGAAAAGCATAAAGGGACGAGCAATCAGAATGTATCTTAAAATTGTCTTCGATCATTAAAGAATAACATGAATGACAATTTAGAGTCTAGTTTGGGTTTAGTGGTACTTCAAAGAACAAAAAAGATTTTAATCAAAACAATCCGAGGCATCCAAAAGAAAAAAAATTTTGATTTTCTTAAGGTAAAAGAGGGTTTGGAGTATCCCTCGAAAAATGAGGTTGGAGTATCCACAAAGATAAATTTCTTGATGTTTTAAGAAAATAATTAGGAATCTTAAATATGAACTCAAAGAGAAAATTTGAGTTTTAAGTTGAAAACGGAGTTAGAGTATCCACTCAGAGTAATGGGGTTAAAGTACCCCCAAAAGTTATAATTTTCAGTGCATTTGAAAGGGATATGTTTGGAGAAAAAATTTGATTTCTGAATGAAAAGTGGGTTAGAGTATCCCTTCAGAGAAATGGAGTTGAAGTATCTCCACGAGCGAAAATTTTAGTATTTATAGAGGAAAGAGACAATTTATAAACTATTGTTTCTTTGTATTTTAGCCTTAATAGGAATCTCAAGGGTTCATGTTGTAGGGGAACCAATCGAATACATTTCTAGACATTCAAATGTCTTCATAAAGGTGTTTTGAAAATTAGGTTAAAAAGTAGGGGACAACATCGTGTCATCTCCCTTCTCGAATTTGTTTCGAGTTTATCTGAAAGCATCAAGGGGTAAATGAGGTATCGTTAGAAAGGTAGCTTGATGAGAATGGATATAAAAATAATCCAAAAATCCTAGCAAATCACTTTGTAGGTGGAATTAATTTTTGAAATTAGGTCTTTCTTGACACTGATAGCATATGTGAAGGAAAAAACACTAAATTTTGAAAAATCATTTTGGGCTCATTCGAAATTGTTAAATTGTGAATAGTAACTTTTTAGAAAGAAAATTTTTCAAATTTTGGGAAAAATATTCCATAAGTTCAAAAAAATCTTTTGGTAGGCCAAGATGACCCAAAAAGAAAACTATTTGCTGATTCTAGAGGTTTCGGTCAACAAAAGTTTAAGAAATCATAATTCTATCATCCGGAATGATCTAAGGGCACATAATATATTGTTAGAAAGGTGCTTTAATGCCCTTTAAGAGAAAAATATTAGAAAAATCAAGGAAAATATTTTATGGTTCGAAAATGATTTTCCAAACTAAGACTACAATGCTGCTAGAGCAAAACAGAGGGCTATTCAGTATTTTTAGGTTTTTTCAAGGATAGACTCGAGTTTAGGAAATTTGAACATCCATGACAAAAAGTAGCATGGGTGTCATGAGTTCCTTCCACAATCCCAAAGTAATTTAGGATGACGAAACAACCCATTGACCATGTCATTAAAGAGGGTATTGGATTCAAAATCAATGCTTAATATTTTAACAATAGAAAACAGCATTTTATTCCCATGAATCCAGACCTAGAAGTTTAGTTTGTCCCTAAGATTGGAGGATCGATTTAATCAAAACATTAAATGTTTTCTAGTCACCATTATTTGAAGGTAGCATAGACTTGGTTTTTTTTTTAAATTAGATTTTTAGCAAACAAGCAAGCATACAAACATAAAAAAAATGGTATTTTGACATGGAGGAAATCACAAAAAATGCAAGGAGGTGATAAATAAGGTGCATGAGAATGGTAACTCTACCAATGGCATCAAAAATCATGTTATGGAAGATGACATGAACATATTTATGTAAAGAAAAAAAAGCTCAAATATTTCAAGACAGCATTTTTATGCCATAAGACTCCTTAAAATGCAAGAAAATGCATGAACATACTCAATGCATGTTATGAAAAACAATCAAGCATGCGTTAAATATATGAAAATATATGAAACATGATAGAAAATGCATGAATAAGTGGTTGTTTTAATGATAGAATGAAAGAAAAGATATTTGGCCTAGCATGCAACATCAAGGCATCAAGAGAACATCAATATCCTAAAACTACTAGAAATAAGGTAGTAATAATGCATGATGATCTTAGAAGGGCCATGGTAACATTAAGAGGTCACTAAGATGATGAAAATGTTGAAAAATTAGAGAATATGCAAAGTCAAGTGGAGACAATATACCAAAAGTTTCAAGCTTTAGGCTTTTCTCCGAGCAGCAACTTTGAACTCACATTTTCTAGGGTTGAACAGTAAGAGAGTGAGGAAAATGAAGGGTTTTTTAGTTAGGTATGGATAAAAGGGAGTTTAAAGAGGGAATATGAGTGAAATAGAGGTTTTTAAAAGGACTTTTAGTGATCATTTTAAAGCATTTCAAGAATGGAAAAGAGTTTCTTGGTTTATAGTGGTTGAGGAATATTAAGGGAATGTCTGAAAGTGAGTGTTTTTTTACTGAAAATGTTTTCTTGTTTTTGGTAGGTTTTTCTTCATCATGAGTCCAAGGTTGGCTTATATAGCCATGTGACTATGAAAACAAAAGATAAAAAAAGTAAGGGCATTTTAAGGTTTTGGTGCATGAACCTCATGCAGAGATCAGGTGGTGTGCTCAACTGCCATGCAAACCCATTGGTTTGCTTAGCTAAAATAGTTGATCAAGGTTATTTTATGCAACTGAGCATTGAGAAAATTTAGCCTTATCCTTTGATAATTTGCATAATATCATGAAATGTCCCTAGTCATTAGCTATTTAGGCCTCAAACTTTTGTTTAAATCTAATCACAAACACAAAGACAAAGCCTGCTATGAATTTTGATAATTTTTGGTGCAAGAAACATGTTTCAATAAGATGTTGGATCAACAATGCAATGGCTGAAAAAGGGCTTGAACTAGGCAGAAATGCCTTTGTGTATCAATAAAAAACATTGTGTATCGATACATAAGGCAAGTTTTAACCATGAGTATCGATACAATGAAATATGTATCGATACCAAGAGTAAAAAATGTCTCCAGTCTCCAGACTTAGAGGTCTATATCGATACTCCATGGATTTGTTTTGATACTCAAGCTTGTGTATCGATGCATTCTACCAAAAATCACAACTTTAGCTATTGCCAAGGTCTGTATCGATGCAACATGCTAGGTATGATACCAAACACTCTTGTATCGATACTACATGTGAAAATTCAAGTTTTTTGTGACACAAAGGTCTCGTATCAATACTTATGCACCAATTTAACTTTGACATACTTGTAGCTTCCCGAGTTACCTTACATTGGTCATAAATAGTGGGAAATTGATCCCTATACTCATTCAAATAACTTTGGTGACACCATTAAAAGTGGCCTTTGATACCTTATTTTACAATTTTCTTTGTTACAGCTCATAGGCATTTTAGGCCTTCCCAAAATAATTTTTTGCCTAGTGTCGTGTCACCTAATAGTGCCCAGCAACATGGCACCTGGCAATCATCCCTAGTTTATTTTTTATTTTCTTTCACTTAAATCTTGGGATGATAGAAGTTAGCTTGGACCAAATGAGGTGTCTGCACTCCTCAACTTTGTTTGCAATTTAGGCTTTTGCTTCTTATTGTTGGCTTTTTTACCTTGCAAACCATAGCCTTATGATCCAATTTATTGCACTTCTTATATTTTGCATAAGGCCTTCCTTAACACTTGTAATAAGGGTAACTTTTACCATCATAATGTTGACATGGAAGAAATCTTTTTTTCTTGCTTCTACTGCTACAATTGCCATTGCTCATAGCAACTTCGCCATTTGTAGTTGAGTTTTTCCTATTCTTCTTATTCTTGCCTTTGCCATCATTCTGATGCTTAGCTTGCAATGCTCTTTTAATTGCACCATTTTGCCTTGTGAGCCTTCTTTGTTCTTATGCCTACAAAGCATTTAACAACTCTACCAAGGTGATCTTAGATAGATCCTTAGTATTTTTTTTTATGGAAGAAATTGTTGCCTTAAACTTTGCAGGCATAGTAACAAAATTTTTTAAACAATTCTTGGATCAAAAAATTTAGAACCCAGTAATCTTACCTTGTTAATGATGCTTAAAAGTTATCAAAATATTCTTTGACAACTCCCTGATCAAATTTAGCATCTCAAAAATATTCTAACTCCAATTTTTGCATCTCAAATTCCCTGATCAAATTTAGCACCTGTATTCCTATGATCCTTTCATCTACTTAATATTCCTCTTTCAGATAATCTCATATAGCATTTTTTAAACCAAGGGTCACGACTCGAGTAAAAATTTTTGGTGAGATAGCAGCAAATAAGCATGCCTTTGCATTTTATTTTTTTAGGCTTTGTTTTTTATTTTTTGTCTTTTTCCTTTATGATTTTGGATCTGAGCCAAAGTGGGATTTTCTAGCAGCACAGGAATTTCATAATCCTCCTCTACTACTTCCTAAAGGTCTAATGCATCCAAGTATGACTCCATTCTCATAGCCTACATTTGATAGTTGACTCCATTAAAGACAAGAGGAGCAACAGATGAAAGCTAGCTTCTACTCCTATGGCTTAAAGTTTTTTCACTGAAGGCTATAATTTGTGTTTAGGTTCACTTGATAGTCCACGAGATTACTTAACCCTAAATGATCATTATGTTTTGGCTAGGTGAGATTGACCACTTATTGGAGTTCATATTTTGAAGGTTACAAAACCCTTGAAAACAAACTCTGAGGTCCACATTAATACCAATAACATGAAAGGGCCCAGAAGTTGGTTACAATCACGCGTAAAGATCAATACCTCTCATGACTATTGAAAATCAATAGCCTTTAATCTTTTGTTAACTTAAATCTTAATCTTATTTGATTTCAGTATCTGGCATTTGATTATAATTCATGTATTTCAAATTTTTTGAACCATATTATTTTTAATGTTTTTAAAAATCAAAATATCATTCATACCTTAATGGATGAACCAAAGAAATATGAAGTTTTTGTTTTACAAAATTAAAAAAAAAAATAATTTTACTCATTTTGAAAAAGATATCTTATTATTAAAATAATTCGTGAAACCCCTCCTACATATTGGGTGATATCCCACAGAACATTTTAACTTGGAGACATGGCCTTGATTTTTTGAAAAATTCTAGTTTTATTGGAAATGGAAATAAAGTAATAAGCCTTGATTTAGGACTTAGACTTTATTGAAATGACCAAAATGCCCCTAAAATACAATTTCAACATGAAAGTATCACAATCACACTAACAAAATCTAGAATGGCCAACATGTCCCTAAAGTGCACATTCGACATGAAACCATCCAAGTGACCCTAAATGACTTTGTTATAAGATAAATTTACTAAAATACCCCCTAAAAGATACCTTCGACATAAAAGTATCCCAGTAACCATAAAGGACTTGAAAATAACATGAAACGACTAACCCATCCCTAAAGTACACCTTTCAAATGAAAGTATCCAGTGACCTTAACAGACTTAACAATAAGATAAAATAACATTTATACCCTAAGTGTACAAACTATAAGGTAATATGGCCTAAATAACAGAAATTGCTAATAAGTCATTAAACTTTTTCAAAATTTGCAGGTTAATCCCTAAAAGACCTAAAATGCTATATATGCATCTAAAATGTCCAAAATAACCTAAATGGGTAATTTATGTGAGAAATTATCCCAAATAGCCTTTAAATGTAAGGTTTTTGCTAAATAGACTTTAAACTTTTTTAATTGTCAATTAGTCCTTAAAAGATTAGAAATGCAAAATAAACATCAAATAGAAAATTCACCTAATAATCCTGGAACCATTCGATCAACTACCTATGGCCTAAAAAATTTTGATTTTTTTTGCAACTTGGCCTTTAAACTTTTTAAAATCACAAAAAGACCCTAAATGGACTAAAAATCAAGATATGCACCTAAATACATTTAAAATGCATGAAAAATAATCCTAAAGACCATAAAGTATTCAGCCAAGCATAGAAAGCCTTGGAAACTTTTTTGAATTTTGTAATTTAGTCCTTATAGTTTTCAAAAGTACTAAATGGCCCCAAAATATCAAAATTTTGCAAAATGACCACATACCATTCGGCCAAGACTTGAAAATACCTTTTAAAGCTTTAAAAGATTTAGGAAAACTGGTTCTAGACCTATAGAAGTTCCAAAAATAGTAAAGTGGCCTTAAATAGCCTTAAATTAATAAGAAAATTTCTTAAAAACCCCTTAGCATTTGGCCTTCATAAAAATGACTCCAAGAAAATTTTCTTCTCTTCATGATTCAAACATACATGCATGCATTAAAGAAATCATTCTAGACATCACTACGCTTAAATCACCACTAAAATGCATGAAATGATAATAATTTATAAACATGCAAGCATGGATTTAATGGCACTATGAAAAAATAAAATCATACAAACATGATCATAGGAACTCCCACAATCAAGATTTATCACCAACTTGCATGAAAATAAATTGAAACATTTGAAGCTTTGAAAATATATTTCCATGAAAATCAAACAAGAGTGGTGATGTAAAAACCACCAAATTGGTCATACTTTCACCTAACATGATTAGGTTCCTTAAGCTACCAAAAATGATGAAACTTTAAGAAATCAAAGCTGAATGATGATGTAAAATGGCATGAGAAAATGAATAAAAACTTAAAGTGAAAATCAAAATTATACCTTTGTTGAATAGAAAAAACCTACAAACAGAAAAAAAAAAAAAAAATAGAAAAAGGTTTGAAGCTTCAAAATTAATTCTTTTTTGAAAATCAAGTGGAAAATCCTTTTTCTCTAAAATGCCAAGAAGGAATGAATGAAAGAACCTCCCCCTATTTATCGGGGAGGATTCAACCAAAGGAGGGATTTTTCCCTTCATTGGCCAAATTTAATTAAAAAATTAAAATTTTTTTCTTTTCATAATTTCACATCAAATAGGCCTAGTTGCATTTTCACTATTACATTATGGAGGCCTATTGGCTATGGAAGGATGTGACGAAATGACGTTGTTGGATGAGATATGTCCTATGGTGCATAATGGCCATATAGATTTTGAATGGAAATTTAATTAAATTAAATGAATAAATGAATTTGAAAATTAATTAGAAAAGTGTTGATACATTATGAAAAGTATGATACGTTTGACAAATTAACCAAATAATTTCAATCCTATAAGGTTTGGATGAATTTCCTAAGCTTATGTGATCAAATTAATAAGTAGTGTTTAAAATTGAAAAAAAAGTACAAAAATTCTAATTAAAAATAATATAAACTAGGAAAAAATAATAAATTAGGAAAAAAGTATAAGATAGATAAATTAAATAAAAATTAGGAAAAATAATGAAAAAAGTACAAAAACTAAATATAAATTTGGGAAAATAATATATTATGTAAAAAGTATAATATATATGTTAAATTAATCAAATAAACATGATTTACTAAGCTTTAGATTAATTTCCAAGCTTATGTAATCAAATTAATGAGTAATGTTGAAAATTGAAAAAAATTTAGGTACAAAAATCCCAATTAAAGATCCATGTATACATGTATAAAAATATTTAATTAAAGCAACATGTATACATGCACAAAAGTTAATAAATGAATTTGTACATAACAGATCGTTGATTGAAAATCAAATGAAAGAATGTAAATGAAAAGGACTAACTTCTAGAGAATAAACATTGAATTAAAATTCATATGCACAAGGGTTCAATTAAAATTTAGATGTGATAAAACTCAATCAAAAACTTAATCCTAAAAAAAAAATTAATCAAAATGAATTAAAGAAATTAATCTGTAGCTAGTTATAATTAAAATTAAATGGGAGAATTTAAATTGGAAGGACTACATTATAATGAATAAAAATTGGATTAAAATCCATGAATCCAAATAGTGAATTAAAATCCCACACGTGGTAAATGTATTTAAAGATTTGATCATATAGGAATTCAAATAAAAAAATACTTAAGGAATCAAATTAATGAAATTAATGTGTAAAAGTCCCAATGAAAAAAATTGGATGAAAAATCTAGAGAGAATTATAAAGGAATTTAATTAAAGTAAAAAAATCATGAGAAATTCTCAAAATTCCAAATATCTCAAAATTTAATTTCTATGCAAAATGATTAGCAGAAAATTCCATGCACTAATAATCCTGAGTGCGATATTTACACACAAATTAAAAATAAAAATAAGAAATCTCTAGTGTGTAATTCTTCAAAAAGAAATTCTATTTTTAAAATGCAATTAAATTGAAAAAATCTCAAATGAAAAGAAAAAGGACAATAAAAAAATTTCACACTTCTAAAAAGCTTACAAAAAACCTTTACGGAGGAAAAACTCTATACTAAAGAGAAATGGACAATTCAAAAATGAATTCAAATCTCAAAATAATGAATTTCAAAAACTTTTAATTTGAAAAGATAAAAAAAAGTCGAAAATCTTAGACTCGAAAAAATTTTACGAAAAAGCCCTATGAAACCGAAAATTCCATATTTCAAGAGGACCAAAAAAAGGACTTAGATGTGGGAAAAACTAACTGAGTCCAAAATATTTATCAAAAGTATCTAATAAAGGAAAATTCCAAATCTTAAAATGTTTACAAAGGAATTCTTACAAAAGAGGAACTTACAATATCATCGAAAATTGAAAATTTATTAATAAATTCAATAACTTGACGCCTCATGCTATAAATGCTAGATCAAAATTTTCCTTAGACATTTTTTATTTTTTAGAATGAGTATCGGCACAAATACTATACAAGTATAGGTAAAAATCTATGACATTCGGCTTACAAAATTTGAAAAAAAAAAACATTTTTAAAAATTTCTAAAAATAAGACATTTGACCTTTAATTTATTTAAAGGCCATTTCATGAATTTTAAATCATTAAGGGATAATTTTGCAAACATGGAAAGTTTAGTGGCCTTATAGTAAAACCTTGCATTTTAGGATTATTTAGGTCGTTTCCATTACATAATTACCTATTTAGGGTATTATGGTCATTTACATATATTTCTTGCATCTTTCCACCATTTAGGAATTAAATTAAAATTTTGGAAACTTTAAGGACCTATTAGCAATTTTGTTATTTAGGTCACATTTACCTCACACGTTACTCATTTAGGGTACAAGGGTCATTTCGCTTTTAAATTGAGTCCTATAAGTGTCATGTATAACTTTCATGTCATACATGTATTTTAGGAAGCATTTTAGTGATTTTACATTAGCCAAGTCCATTAGGGTCACCAAGATACTTTCATGTCGAAAGTGTACTTTAAAGGTAGGTTACCATTTCATTTATTATCAAGTTTTTAGGGTAACTAGTATACTTTCATATCGAAGGTGTATTTAGGAATATGTTGGTCATTTTTAAAGTCCTTTAGGGTCACAAATATACTTTTATGTTAAAGGCATACTTTAGGGGTATGTTGGTTATTTTTAGAATCAGTTAACATCATGGAGAACTTTTGTGTTGAACGCGTACTTTAAAGGGACATTTTAGTCTCTTCAATTATCTTTTAGGCCTAGTTTCATACTCTTCATCGAAACCAAGTCTTAGGTCGAGTCTTTTTAGTTTTTAATAAAACTGAGATTTTTAAAAATTAAGGTTATATCCCAAGTTAAATAGTCCATAAATGTGCTTCCAGTATATGGAAGTGGCCTTATCGATTATTTCAAGCAAAGGAATACCCTCTTTAAAAATAAGTAAATGGGAATTTTCAAATTTAATGGAAATAAAACCTTTCACATCCTTCTGTTTCTCAAATGGGGTGTGAAAGACATTTTGATTTTGAAAAGATTTTGAAACCCAAATCACTCATGAACGAATCAATAAAATTTTCAAAAAATGGGAATTATGATTATATAATGATAATTGAAACTTAATTAAAATCGAAATTTAAAATTAACACCTAGTTAAAACGTTTAGATTTACATGTGTCATGAGAGCGATTGATCCTTACTAATGATTGTAACTAACTCCAAACCCTTTCAAACTATTTTGGTATTAAGGTAAACCTTATTGTTTCTTTTTAAGGGTTTAGTAACCTTCAAAATATAATATTTGGTAGGTGACCAATCTCACCTAGCGAAAATAAGATTGATAGCAAATTGAATGGTCATTTCATGATGACTATTTAGGGTTAAGTTAGGTGAACAATTCACTTTAATAGTCAGTCCCCAACATGAACACGAAGAAAAAAAACAAAGGTTTACCCATTTGTAAGTCCAACGAGTCAAGATTCACATTCCGACACATTACAACACCAATGAACAGGACTAAATCGAATTTGTTCAATTAAGAATTATTTAATACATAAATTAGATTTACGAAACTTAATTATGATGTCTTAATGTTACAATAAAGATAAAAAGGTCTTATCAAGATAATATCTAACTATAGACATGTCAGCAAAGATGTCTTGGTTTATAGACCAAAAAAATTACTTATGGTAAATTAAATAATTATTCAATAATAATTTTAATTATATTTACATGAAGTAAAATTGTTTTACTTAGGCCAAAAATTTATTTGAGAATTAAATTTTACAACATGTAAATTGGGGCTAGCCAAAAACCTTAGTGGGCCTAGTTTAAAAAAAAAACCATTAGGACTTGATATAAGGTTAAGTGTATGGTTGTGGGCCACATTGGTGTGAAATTAGGCTAAGATATTAATTATTTAATAATTTGGCCCAATTTTGGTTTCAAAGTGTTTTAACTAGGCTTTAAGAAACTATCAAATGGCGCTACCTAAAGGCATGTTTTAAATGGGCATAGTTGACCCATTAGTTAATCTTGACCTCATCTTAAGTATATATAAATATATTATTGAGGCTTTTTGGCTAACTATGGCTATTAGGAAAACTTAGACACAAAACCCTAAAACATCTACATAGCTTGGTGCAATACCTATGCTCTTTTTATGCCACTTTCATTGTTGGAGATCTAGAATTATTCTTGATATGATTGTGAGTCAAAAAAATAGTTTTTCGAGTATTAGAGAGAGTAGCACCAAACATAGGAGGCTAAACACTACCATTGATACCTCCCTACAACCTATCTAAAACACTTTTCACCTCCCTGCAACTTTCTTGAACTTAGTTGTGTCAAGAGAAAGCTGCTACATTCAACCTTTTGGTTAAGGCTTGAAAAGCCTTCTAGCTAGCATTAGAGAACCATTAAACCTCTTGAAAGTTCAAACAAACATCTGTGTGGATCACCGTTAAAGGGAAGACACTTGTGCTATTTGTGATTTTAAAAGTTCCTCTTAAGGAGCCTAGCCACAGATCTACAAACATCCTTTGGTCTTTAGATTACTCGAGATTACAAGATTTATGAGTCAAGTAATCCCCAATCAAATTCATGATTAGATTTATAAGATTTTAAATATCAGTTATTGCACACAAATCCCTACGTAAAGATCCATAGGGAAGTTTGACTATTTCTTTGATTTAATGTCCATTACATTATTTACTATTATTTTCTTATTATGCAATAATAGCATTAGGCTAGACTATCCTAGTGATACCCAATAGTTTGAATTACAAGTCCAAAATTCATGATTTACAAGTGCTTGAACTACATTTTCAGGTTTTACTTTTTCAAGTATTTAAACTAAATTTCAAGTGTTTAATTTAACACTGCCTAAATTGCATCTTTCTATTTTCAATCAATCACTTCTATGTTGAAAATATTGAACAAATTTTGGTTTAAGATGCTCTCTTTCTTTAATTAAATTAGTGGATGCTATATATCTGAATATTTGATCAGCAATAATTTCATTTTGGTTCCATGCTTTCCTCTAGAGTATAACTTATTGAGATCTTCTCATTCTCATTTATTTTCTAGTACCTAACACTCTTTTAGATTTATTCTTCATATATGGTCGAGATAATCTCTACAAGAGTAATAAAATAAAAATTACAAAGCTACCAACACACTTATTTTATAAAGTTTTTTTCTAGGATTTTAATAATTAAAATCAATAAAAGTACTACACTTCAAGCATGCTTGAATAATTTTTTAGCATCAATAAATGCATCTAGTAATGAATTTGCAACATTTTACATTGAATAATTTTATGAACTTATAGTTCATTTGATGAGATAAAGATGATACATGCCATGAGATTTTTTGTGTTTCTAACTTATTTTTCTCCCTTTAGTGTTGGGAACATTATTTTATCAAATTAAGTATGAACTAAAAATGCTGTGAAGACATATATAGTTAATGGTTAAAGGTATTTCATAAATGAAGAAGTTAATAATTCAAGGCATTTTATAATTGATAAAGATTCAAATCCAACGTAAATTTGCAATCTTCTTTGTGAATCTATTTTTTTTGTGTAGTGCTGGAGCAATAATAACATATACAGCAAAACCAAATCTTCTTAATTGGATTGACTAGAAACTAATTGTAACCGGGAACATTTATGATAAAGCCTGGTTAAAATAAGTGTTGTAGCATGTCCCTAAAAAGAATAAGTAAATTTTTGTTTTCATAAGTAATAGTCTAGTAATTAACTATAAGCATTTAATTATAGATTTTGCTAAACCATTTTCTATATGCAGTTGGGTTACTAGATGCTTAACATTAATTCCAATTGACATGCAATAATTATTAAAACTTAGGGAAGTAAAATCTTTATGCATTATCAAGATAAAATTTTATTAATTGTATAATTTAAAAATTGTGTTCTTAATTGGATTTTTTGTGTAAGTAGTCTTGCAAACATAACATTTCTTATAGATAACAAACAAACATGTGACCAACATGTTAAGGCATCTATTAATATCATAAAATATAAAAATGGCCTACATGATGGAATAATAGGTCCATATATATCTCCATGAATTTGTTCTAGAAATAAAGGAGATTCAGTTTTAATTTTAGATTGTAATGGCCTAGCAATCGTTTTACCTTGAGCACAAGCATCATATGAAAATTCATTTGGCAAAGAATTTCTTGATTCTTTAATGGGTGTCCGTTTGCATTTTCAATAATTCATTTATCATTATTGCCTCCCAATGATCCAAACAATCATGCTAAAGAGTAAAAGTTTTTGGGTTGATAACTTCTAGTTAACATAATGCTGGATTCTGTAAGATTGATATAAGTGTAATATAATCTAAAAAATAATGGAAGCAACTTTTCTATTATATGCTTTTTAGCTAAAATAAATGATGTTATACAAAAAATTTTTTTCTCATTTTCCTTCATGGTTTCAGTATGATAATGATTATGTTGTAAACTTAATAGATTTATCTATGAACTACTAGCATATAAAGCATTGCTTATTAATTTTATTCCTTCAAAAAGCATAAAAAAGGCTTTTCTGGAACCTTTAATTATATTCGCAACTCCAGATATTGTGTTGACTTTTACTTCAACTAATTTTAATTAATGAAAATACATCCCATCTTAGAAATGGTGTGCATCCTTGCATTTTTAGCTAGATGCAGATATCCATTGAATTCAAATATATCCATATTTCTTTAAAATAAACAACTAAAATGCACATAAGAAAAAAAATTGTCAATATTTTTAATATAATATTATCAATAAACATTTAAAGCTAATATACTAATTAAACTAAGTTGTCGAAAAAGGGCTAATAAAATAAACATGATATATTCAAAAAATTAGTCAAGATGAACATTTTCCTCATTCCTCATATGATTAATTTGCCCATCCAGATTTTCAAAGAAATAAAAAAAATCAAGATGCATGGTGCTAGTTAGAGTATGTTGTTCAACAAAATTTGCTTCTGCATTTGCACCTTTTCTTTTTTCTTTTAAAAAGGCATAATAAAGATCAAAAAGATGATTGGACGTATAAAGGTACATGACCAATGACCTTTCATGTTGCATCTATAACAATCACTTGTTGTATTTTTTGAGAGTTTTGTGAAACTTTGCATTTTTTATATTTCTCAGCATAGTTTTCTAATATCTTGTTCTGACCACTATGATTTCCAACCAAGGATAAAGCTGTGACCATGTCTACATCCACGACCCTGATAATCATATGAGATAGCATTCATTTCAAGGAATGGATCTGAATCATTTAGCCACGATTGATGGCTTTTCATCAAAAGTTCATTATTTAGTTTTAGCAACGAGAATACACGATATCAAATTAGAATCGACGGTCATGGTATTGCTAATATAGGAGCATTTTAGAAAACATAATAAGTTTTTTCATCATGTCTTCCATTAACTTCAATTGAGAACTAATTTTAAATACTACAGAATTATACTTACTTACTAATTTAAAATCCTGCAACCATAGGTGAATCCAATTATATTGAGCTTTTAAGAGAATCATTGCCTCGTGGAAGTCATATTTTTCATTTAAATTTTACTAAAGGATATATTTATCATTTACTCTAAGATTTTGACTTTTAATCCTTCATGGAGATTGAAAGAACATAGTTTCTTTTTGCAAGATCTTACAAGGATGCTTCATTTGCTTCTTTAATTGTTTCTTCATGATTCATAGCATCTAAGTGAAATTTAGTGTTAAATGACCATGGCGAATAGATTTTACTCAATACATCAATTACAACAAATTCAAACTTTCTAAAATTTGACATTATAAAATTAATGGATAATAAAAAAAATTACAATGTAATTATGTCAATTTACTAAAACCATAAATCATGAGAAAAGAAATTAATATATGTAATATAGAATTAAACTTGATATTTTACCTAAAAAATCAAATGATAATTTGTAGAAACTATTAAAATATGATGAACACAAACCTTCACTTGTTTTTCTTTCATTCTCATAATGAAGATTAAAGGTCTTAATAATAAAATTTATTCATTGCAATATTAATCTTCTTCAGGGGTTTCGGGTGACAAAAAACAAAACCTTTTCAAAAGATTAAACAAAATAAAAATTCCTAACTTTTTCTAAAGGTAAATATAATCTCATTAGGAGATTAGGTGTAAAATTATAACCTTAATAGAAGATCAAGCTTCTTAAATTGACAACCTTTTCAAGAGGTTAATATATACGCCTTGACATCATGAACAAAGAAACATAAGAGAAAATAACTTTGAATTCATAGATGAACTAGAAGTGGGAAAAAGAATTTCATTTTCTTGGAATACCAATTGGTTAAAGCTTCGTTTTAATAATGTGTTGTAAATAAAATGAAAAAGAAAACAAAGAGATCAAAACAAAAGAAATTTTGAGGTTCAACAATTTGGTTTTCAAAAATTAATTATGCCACTAAATTTTTTTATTTTTCTATATGTTCTTAATTAAAAATATGTTATTATATAGGACTCAAATATATATAGTATGATGAGGATTTATTCTTCAATACAATACACTATAATTGTCTCCATGTATATAATTACTAAGTTCAAGAATCTAGCCATAGAATGTACATAGCCATCCACCACATGCATGCATGTTTTATCACAAAATGCAAATTAATCATCATAACTTCTAATTAAAACACTCAAATATTTTTTTTCCTTTTAAGCACTCTAATATATGTTGACTCATTTATACTTTTAATGTTCCATTTTATCATTTTCTTTTTAGAAAATTTTTAATATTATTATATACTATTAAATGATAGTTATTATTACATTCCATAAATTACTCTATTATTTCCATTTTTTAATTCTCAATCAACTTAAATTTTAAATTTATTGCAATTGTAGATACTTGATTTAGTTCAAGCCCTTTAATTGACTTATTCGATTTTATAAATTTCTAGTTTTTTTTTAGTTTCGATTCTCTTGAATAAGGAATTTTTGAATAAAAAATCTAACCTAAGTCTTGGGGTGATTTCTAAGAGGTTAATATGATAAGAAAATGCATTTGGGCTTAGCTAACTAATTTAGAGAAAAAAAGGTCAACTTGGAAAATAGACTCAAGTCTTTAAATCCAAGTATGATAAAGTTGGCTAGTTTGTGCCTCTTGAGAGAAATAGAATGATTATTGAAGACATTTAAAGTAAAAAAAGGCTTGGCTTAAGAGTCAAATCAAAAAGTCAAAAGTTAACCATAAGTAAAGTCAACAATAAAAGTCAACTATATGATGAAAAATTTTGATTTTCAAATTGGTCAAGTTTTAGAACTCAGATTTTGAAATTTATTGCACCAATATGAAATTGAGCATGAAAATAGGCTCAGAAAGTGCAACAAAGATCGGGTCAGGAGAAGACCTTAGAAATTGAATTTTTAAGAGGTTAATCCAAGAGGTTCGAGATATGATATTCTAAATTTTTCAGAAAAAGTCATTAGGGATCATTTTTACTGCAAGAAAGAACATCCAATTGATTTTATACAAGATCACACCAAGGTTAATTGAATGGAAATTAAAAATGTATAAGTTTGGCATAGAATTTATTCACAGCTAAATGGATTAAAACATGTGGGACAAATTCTTTTAAGCATTAAGGGCAAATAAGTATTTTCCAAAGAAGTTGGATAAAGGTGGTTAGGTAAATGATAGCCAAGTTTAAAATCACCTAATGGTGGTTAGTCATTAAATGACCACCCATTTTTTTTATAAATAACAAGTGATAGCTATCCCGTAACACACATTACTATACACATATTACACTTAAAAAATTTCAGATTTTCTTTTTCAGAATTTCTTACGCTTTCTTGGGAAAAGCTAATGAAAGCTATGGAAGAATAGTTTAGAGGTATAATTTTCTCCTTAAATCCTTAGTTACTTTGATTTCCAAGCATGATTCCTTACATGATTTTAGCTAGAAGCATTTAATCAAGCTCATTTTGATGGAGCTAAGGTTCTATCAACTAGGTTTCCATGATTTCATGATTTGATCTGTTAGATCTAGGTTTTCTTGTATATTTGGTTGATCTTACATGATTAGATCTTGAGTTTCGTCAATTTAAGTTCAAATCTTACTTCAATGTTTGTTGATTGAATCAGCCAAGCTAGAAATATAGGAGATCATGTTTGATTTTGTCTAACAAATATCATAGCCATTGCTTCAAATTTCATTGTTGAACTCACCATTCTAATACTACAATTTATATTTACTACATACGTGTATAATAAGCTATTATGAATCTTTATACCTCTAAAGAATTTTAATCTTTATATAGACTTATTTTCTTAGTCACTTATCTTTCTTCTTTATTTAAAAAAAATATTTTTAAAAGAAAAAAATGAAAAAAAAGTAAACATAATGACAAAAAATAAGGTAAAATACAAAAGACACTTGTAGTTTAAGGCTAATAACACTTAGCCATTATGTTTTAAAAGATGAAATTTACCTGCCATGTGCTTTCATTTTGTCTAAAACTATTATACTTGTTAAAAAATAAGGCAAAATATCAATTTTTCCCATTTTACTAGAAAATATGGCATCAAGAGTATGGTATTGAAATCTAAAAAGACTACAAATATTCATTTTGAAAAATGAAGCAAAATGAGATTGAAGTTAAATAATCCAGCTCAAAACATCAAATCTTTTTCTTTAAACCTAGATAACTACATTTGAACCAACAAAATCTTCAATTTTTTTCCAATCACTATGGAATCTAAGTAAGCAAGAAAGAAAAAAAAACCACTAATTATACATATAAAAAAGCTAATAAAAATGTTTTTTTATTATAAAATAACATTACACTTACGGATCAAATTGACAAAAAAAAATGACTCATCAAGATTTTAAATCTTCTAAACTTGACAAAACAAAAGACTTGAAACTAAAAAACAACATGGAAAGAGAAAATTTTCCATAAAAGAAAGAGATAAAATGTTGGAAATAATGAAAATAGTAAATTAAACTAAAGGGTACTTCCAATTCATTTTTGTTTCTAAAAAATGAACAAAAATTTGACTAAAAGTTTTATCTTAAAAATGAATAAATAAACAAATAAATAAAGAAGATTTAAAAGAAGAATAAGAACCTATAGTTGAAGAATTTCAAGGAACTTACCATGTTTTTCTTCAGTCTTGCTCTCATTTGACATGGTGATGGTGTAAGGTTTCTTGATTTTCTTCCTAGAACTATCAATAGCGGTGGTTGAGGTGGAAGACTACAACAGAAGAGGTGATTTGATGATTTGTTTAACTTTGGCCGAGGAGGTTTGATTTGATGACTAGTGACGAAGAAAGGTTCTTGTTCTTTAGATTGGTGTTTAGAATGAGAAAAATTTTACATTACAAGGCTTCTGATTAATGATCATCTAATGGAATAAAGGGTTTTTTTGGTATAAACCATTTATAATTAGTAAATTTAACGATTGTAGATAGAATAAAAGTACAAGAGAAATAAATGTTAGTTTTTAAACACAAGGCTAAGTGTTACTAACTCTAAACCACAAGGTTTTTTTGTACTCTAACCCCAAAAATATACATTTTGATTATTAGGCCTTTTCTAAAAGAGTATAAACAAGTTTTGAATAAAAGTTTTATTATTAGAATTTTTCATAGTTCAAAAGTTTAACATCACTTTATTTGATCAATTTTTATCATAATTAATAGAATTTCAATAAATTATAAAAAATGGTAATTGGTTTACCGTAATTAAAGGTATAACAATTGACTTGATTTGCTTTCCTTCATAATAAAAAAACAATTATAATTTTTTTAATTGGAGAAAATAATAGAAAATAATCGAATTCATTCATCTGAAGTAGGAAACATAATAAACTTTTATCAAGTTACATATAAATTCAAAGATACGTTTTATTTAGAGAATCAACATTAGCTTTAATAAATCTTTATTTCTCATAAATGTGTAAATTCGTTGTATTTAATATACATTATGTGAGTGACATTTTCTTTGAATTTTATTTTTAAAATTTAAACAATGATTTTTATAAATATCTTATGAAAAATCTTTTTAGTTTTCAAGTGTTTATGATATATGTATAATATCTTAAGTCTAATCATGTGACCTTTAAAAGTATTTAAAATAAGTCATTGGTATGTGTATTGTATTATAATGATTTGTATATTGCCTTATAACAATACATTTACAAATCTGTTAATGGATTGGAATAACAATTTTAGTTATAAATGATAATCTTTTAAGCAAGAGTAAAGCTAGGCAAAAATATTTGGGGTGGGCAATAATGTAATTGAGACAATATCGGTTTCAGTCGTATCAATTGACACGTATCGATTTTTAAGATAAAGCAAAACATTACTAGTAGTTTATCATTATGACTTTTGTACTAGTCCATGTCTATCTGTAATGGTCAACATTGGTGAGTATCGACACATATTGGTTTGTACTAGTTGGTATAAGATTTTGAATTTTTTATTTAAAAAAAATTTACTTATTTTATTTTTAATTAATTTCTAATGTTTTTCTATCTTGATCATTTTTATTTTTTCCATAATTACATTTAAAGATAAAATATATTCATTATACTAGACTATTGATTCTAATTAATAATAATTTACTATATTTTAAAATATGTTTATACTCTATTTATATGATATTTAAAATTTTGAATATTAAATATTTATAATTCAAAATTGTATATCTACATAGAAGCATTTTTGTTTGTATGTAATGAGGGTATATTTGCATTTATATATGAAAAATATTTAAAAAATACTGGTAAACCCAAAATAGTACACCTAAACACTTTAATATCGGTATACATTAAAACAAACGATACATCCACCAATACTGTATTGACTACTTGGGGCTAAATATAAAGATAAAAAAACCTAAAACTATATGTTAAGCTTAACTAATAATGAAAAGAAAAATGTGTAATATATTTATTTGATGGGCTATTAAAAGACAGACATATAATGTATTAAAATTTTTTTGAAGGGCTAAGAGACTAATAATTATATTTGTCTAAAATTTTAATGCATAAAATTAAGTTATTGACAAACATAAGAAAACTAAATAAATATAAATTTTATTTTGGGTGGTTAATTTAATTATATTTAATATATAATTACATATAAACATATATATGAAGGAAATTTTTAAAATTTTTAGGTTGGCCATGGTCCCCCAACCTCCCTTGAACTTCCACCCTTGCTTTTAAGTACAACAGAGATAGGGATGAGCATTTAGTTAGTTTGATCGGTTTGGTATTAAAATTTTAGAAACAAATAAATTGAATAAGCTTATGAATAGCTTGAATCCGTCGAATTACGTTGATAAATTGAAAAAATTGAAGTCTACTTAAGTTGGTTGGTTTGGTTGATTTAATTGGTTTTAACTATTTAAAAGATAAATTATTTATATTATTATATAAAATTATAATAGTCAATATAAATTATATATTATATTACGTATAAAATATAGCTAAAAATAAATTAAAGGGATCAATTAGTTCAATTTATGTAGTTATCAATTTTAAAAACTGATAACTGACCAAACTAATAGAATAAACTGAATCGAATAAACTATTTAATTTCAAAACTAAATAAACCAAATAGAATTAGCCAAATTAGATTAGACCACTTGGTTAAATCAGTTCAAATAGATTAATGCTCAACCATAAATAGATAGTAGAATTTGAAAAATTACTGGATGCATATATCTAGAAAAAGTGGTTAGGTATATTTATTTATTTTTATATTAAAAATTAAATTTTTATATTTATTTTAAAAGTTATTTATTATTTCAAATTAAATCTAACTTAGTCAAATAATTTATTTAAATTTGATCTCATTTGATTTTAAAATTAATAAATTAAACTTTAATTACCTAAATCTAAATACCTCGATGTCATATTCGAATGATATGAATCTGAAATGGCTGGATTTAAGTATCGAACATAAATAATCAAAGCCAAAATTACTTATATCTAAAACGATTTATATTCAAAAATTTTAAAATTTAAATTAATCTAATACAAAATCAATTCATCCAACTGATAGAGATAAAACAAAACGTTAATTACCTTACGTTCCATTATTGTCGGTCAATAACAAGAAATTCAGTGCCACGAAAAGGCCGGAAATGCTTTTCGAGCTAGATCCGAGCCTAGAGTATCGAAATATTTTGTTACTTGCTTTCGACCTCATTAATTTTTGCCCTTCAAACCTGAAAGCTGGACTACTCTAACTCCCATTAGAATAATAATAAGAAATTAAACCGTGTTGCCCAAGGCTTGAAGTCAACTCATATCTTTAGATCGCCCCCTCCCTCTTTTTTTTTTTTTTTTACATTTCTTTCCTAGCGGTTGGAATTCTCTGATGAATAGTATAACAGATTTAGGGTCTTTCCCTGAGCTTGAACTTCAAAGTTCAAACCCCTCTTTGCACAAAAATCTACAACCATGGCTCTAAATGTGAAGACGAAGAACAAGAAAAAGCAAGCTCCTCCCATGAAAGGGGCCAATAGCACAGTGATCACATGGCCCGATCTTCCTCAAACTCTTGTCGACATAATCGCAAAGCAGCCAGCTATGATGCAACATATAAGTTACGGTGGCTTGACCAAGTTATTCAGAGCAACCACAAGCAAATGCAGTCGTAACAACAACTCACCACCATGTCTTCAACTGTTTGATGAAATACATAATGGCAACAATGACGAATATTACGTTGAGCCAACTCTAAATGCTTCGTTCTACCGACACTGGTTCTGGTATTGGTCCTATTCAACGTGTGCAAGCCCACCGATCCGTAGCTGTTGGAAACATTATTTTGGTTACTCAAATGATGCTATTGTGATTAAAGAGATCCCGTTTTATCTTTGGTATCCAGTTGAAGGGCATTCATATTCTACACTTCCAAAATGGGATGAAAGAATTCCTTTAATGCGTGTGGTGATTTCCTCATCACCAAGGAATTTGGGTAATAAGAATTGTACTGTGATGCTCTTGACGGGAACGAGTCATCCAGCGTTCGTGTTCTGTCGACTAAGTGGAGAAGGAGACATGGAATGGGTGAAGCAAGATTGCAACTTGAAAGACCCAAATTGTTTGATGAAATCAAAAGGGAAGAATTTCATGAAATTTACCAATGCAATTGGTTTTAATGGGAGATTCTATGTCTTGAGTTTGCAGGGAGCCCTCGCAGTGATCGATGCCACTGAATCTTATCCAATAATCACAGCTATTAGCTCGGAACGAGCCGCTCCTTCTGTTTGCCAAAGTATTTCAGAGAATATTTGGTTGAATCTGAGGGGAATATCTTATTGGTTTTCCTTCTCTCTAGAAAATCAATCAACGTTGTGGATGATGTAGAAGTGTTCCAGCTTAATACAGCAAAACTTACATGGGTCAAGGTGGCAAGCCTCGGAGATACAATTTTGTTCTTGGGGACTAGTTCTTGTATGTCAGTACCTGGAAGCAGATTAGGATTTAGAAGCAACTGTGTCTATTTTACTAGTCACACAACTGATGGTTGGTGGGTATTTTGACGTGGAGAAGGGTTGCATTTCAGTTTGGCCAGAGTGATTTTGAATAATTATAGAAAGTACAACATATTTTCGTATAATTAATAATTAATTTGATGAACTTTAGTACTCAACAAATATATTTTTCATATTTATAAATATACATGATTTATATCCTTTTGGGTTTAAACTATTTTTTGTTCAAGCTTTTAAGTCCAACTACGAATTTGAGATCGGCTTCAGATGAGTTTTATATTAAACGTAATTTTTTTTTACCTATTTAAATGATCAAATTTAAAAATAAATTACCATTGTTTTTTCAAAGTAAGGTTTGGTATTTAATATGCCCATTTTAATTATATTTGTATATTAATATTAATATTTGTTCAAACCAAAATGATATAAAATTTATTATATAAAATTAATTTATTAAATAATTGATTATAGAAAAAATTAAATATTGAGTTGACCTCATATTTTAGTACGATTTTAGTTTGATATTTAAAGAAAAAAGTTGCCAACTTGATACTTAAACTCTCATATAGTCATATATTGTTAGCCCCTTTGACTAATGTAGTTAACTTGATGGTTGATGTAGCAATAACAACAAGACATGTGAACATATACTATATCAAAGCCGCATTATCAATTCTGCATCATCATAAAAATTATAAAAAATCAAAACAATAAAAAAAAATAAAAATTCATAGAAAATCAAAAGAAAATTTTAAAATTCACAAAAAATATATATAAAAAATTAAGATGCAAGTAACTGACTTCATAGTCATAATGTAACCTTTGTTTAACACTCGTTAATATGATTTTTAATACATTTCTTTGCATCAGCTTAAATAAATCTCTCTACTTACATCTGAGCATTTGATTTAATGATTGGTGCTAGTTCCTGTACTTTAAAAGCTGAGTTCGAATCTCCCTTTCCCAAGTATTAAAGTTAGCAAAAAAAAAACTCGCCACTTCCACTTGCTTTTTAAAAAATATACCTTTTTTTTTTTTTTTTTTTCAAAACTCAATCCAAGATCTAGCTCTAGTGGTTTTCTTAACTCCTTATGTAATTTTCTTCTTCTTCTTTTTCCTATTTTATTCTAAGCTGCAGAGCAAGAGCAATGTTGCTTGGATTAGATTCGATGTTTTGCTGCATTTTATTTAATATAATAATTTAGGACCCTTTTTTCGGCCTTTTCGTCTTTTTGATTTTTCCCGAACTTGAAAGGTAAGTCATATGAATTTTGCCCTTCAACCAGTCCACTAGTCCATTGGGTGTTTGGGCTTGGCTAGCCTACTAGGCTCGCTTTTATCCACCATCTGCTTTTTGAGATTTTTATGAAATAATTTTTTATTTAATAATTTTAATCTTTTAACATTTTTGGTTTTTATGTCTTTTTAAAATTATTATTTTTATTTTTTAAATATTTTACTATAATTATTGGAATATTAATTGTTTTGTTTATAATAAATAAAAACCTTTAAATATTTTTTCTTCATGTTTTCTCTATTTTCTTTCTCCTTTTGTTTTTTTCTCTCTTCTCTATCCGAAGCTCAAAAAAAGAGGATAATATTTTTAATACAAAAGGGACGGCAATTAAAGATAAAAGAAAGTGATTAAGATATTAAAATTTGAATTTTAAATTTATAAATATTGCCTTTCAAGTTCAAGATAAAAAAATAAATAATTCTGATTGTATGTATTGATTTAAAAACTTCAATGACTTGTGAAAAGAATAAAGAAAATTGAATGACTAAATGGAGAAAAAAAATGGAAATTTGGAAGTGATTGGGTAAAACAATGAGACAATTATAATTTTATATATTGATTAGAAAACTTGAATGACTTATAAATTTTTTTTTAAAAAAAATTTGAATGACTAAAGTGTGAAAAAATAAAATTCGGAGGTAATTGGGTAAAAAATATATAAAATAGGAGTATCTATGAAATACACTCTTTCAAAACCAAAAACCGCAGAACCCCCAAAACCCCTGCCTCTGCCGAGTGCCTGCCGCCTCATAATTTTTGAAGTTGGAAGCAGAAGAAGAAGCGCATGATGAAGTGGAAGCCTCGGAAATCAACTCTCCTTCTTTCTAATCTTCATGGAATGGGTAATCTTAAAATCCCTCCCTTCTGTTTTTGTTTCTTGTCTTCTTCTTCTTCTTCTTCTTCTTTTAATACAATAGCAAGCACCTCCAAAACAATTAGGAGAGCGTCCAAGGGAAATGAAAAATTATATGAGTTTCATAATATTGTTGATGCCCTTAATTTGTTTAATCAGATGGCTCATTCTTCTCCCAGGGCTTGTATTGTGGAATTCAATAAATTGTTAGGGGCAATTGTGGGAATGAAAAAATATGCCATTGTTGTTTCCCTTTGCAAACAAATGGAAATGTTTGGTATTTCCCATGATTCTTATACTCTCAACATTTTGATGAATTGTTTTTGTCATTCCGGTCGCCTGGATTTTGGTTTTTCGGTTTTGGGGAAAATGTTGAAGCTTGGTTTTAAGCCGCATTTAGTTACTTTCTCTACTTTGATCAAAGGGTTTTGCATGGAACGTAAAGTTGCTCAAGCTGCTAGATTGCTTAATGAGATGGTTCTATCAGGGTATCAACCTGATTTGTATATTTATACAATAATAATTAATGGATTTTGTAAAATAGGTGATAGTAGTGGCGCTCTTAGAATTTTAAGGGAGATGGAAGAAAGAGGGTTCCGACCTGATATTGTAGCTTATAGTGCTGTTATTGATAGTCTTTGTAAGAATAAGTTCATAACTGTGGCTTTAGACCTCGTTTCCGAAATGAAGGATAAAGGCATTCAGCCTGACGTTGTTACTTATAGTTCATTCATTCGAGCAATGTGTAGTTCAGGGCAATGGGATGAGGTCAAAAGATTATTAAGTGAAATGGAGAGTAAGAATTTGAAACCAAATGCTGTGACTTTTAATATATTGGTTGATGGACTTTGTAAAGAAGGGAAGATTTCTGAAGCTCTAGGTGTAGTTGATATGATGGCTCGTAAAGGTGTTCAGCCTAATGTTATTACATATAGTGCATTGATAAATGGTTATCGTTTGCGGAATGAAATGGATGAGGCGAGAAAGTTTTTTGATTCAATGGTTAACCATGGTTGTGAACCGAATGTATTTAGTTACAACATCATGATCAATGGATATTGCAAAAGTAATAGGATAGATGAAGCACTAAAACTCTTTCATGAAATGACTCAAAAAGGACCAGATCCTGACACTGCTACATACACCACTCTTATGGGTGGCATGTTCCAAGCAGGGAGGCTTTCAGATGCACAAGAACTCTTTGAGAATATGCGTTCCTGTGGTCAATTTCCAAATTCAACAACTTACTCAGTTTTGTTGGATGGCTTATGCAAACATGGTCAAATTGATGCAGCACTAGCAATATTTCAGGCAATGCAAAACCATGAGGTGGAACCGTATATTGTCCACTATAATATCCTGCTTGATGGCATGATTGAAGCTGGGCGTCTTCAAGCTGCCAGGGAACTATTATCTCACATCTTTGTCACTGGTTTAAAGCCTAGTCTCCCAACATATAACATAATGATCAAGGGACTTTTCACTAAAGGACTCCCTGAAAAAGCATATGAACTTTTCAGGAAGATGGAAGAAGATGATTATTTTCCAAATAACATCTCATACAATATTACAATTCGGGGTTTTCTTCAAATCAATGACCTGTCAAGAGCTATGGAAATTCTTCATGAAATGGTAAATAAAGGATTCTCTGCTGATGCATCCACAGCTATCATGTTAGTGGACCTGTTGTCAAAAAATGAAGATCAACCATCTTATGTAATAAGTCAGGCATTGTGAAGATCATCTAACAATGAAGGTGAAGGTCTAAAGTAAATGTTAACGTTCTTGCAAGGTGTGCAAAAGTCTCTTCTAAGTTTTTATTACATTCATTTCTTTCGCATTAGGAATGAAGGCGACATTTTACAGCTTGATTTGTCATTCTGCAGGTAATATTAATATCATTGAACCGATTTTTATTGTTATTTCACTGGAGCTTCTACATGAAAAATAGGAGCTGTGTTGGATAATGGTTTATTATTTCATCTAATATTGGCAATTCATTATGGTAAGAAATTATTCTTTTTATATCAATATTAATTTTGTTTTATTGCTTATCGGTTATCACTATATTTTTCTTGGTTGTAACAAAAGATGGTACCATAAAATTTATTAAGATGGATAACGACTTTTGCGTGTGTGCATGCATGTGTTTGTAAGTGATACTTTTACATTATGATGCAATAATTGCTGTAGGTATTCCTTTGGTGCTACGCTAAATGGCAAAAGATGTTGAAATTCCTTTTAGTTAACCTAATTCTATCGCTATGTTTCATTTTTTTTAATCATTTACATATATTAAAACTCTGCATTTCCTGTTTAAGACTTTTGCGTTGCTCTGTATTCTTAGTTTTCAGTAACCTTGTTTGTGTGGTATAACATGTTTGATTGCTTGCAGTATCTGGATTTATTTGTGCAAATGAGTTTACTCTTCTGATTTTGTCCAACTGTTTCAAGGACTACATGCAAGGCAAGCATTTGTTTCTGGTAAATAGTTGATGCTGCATATGCGCGCGCACACGCACACACATATCTTGCTTTTGGCTGGTATTCTGTTGAGATAACAATTTCAGTTTGCTTGATTGTAAATTTTAAACCATTGTATAATAGGTGGAAGAAACAGGTTTATCTCCTAAGACAGCAGAAAAAAAATTGGCACTTTTCTGAAGATAGAGGGAACTCATTTGGAATTATTACTGGAGATCACTGAAGGAAGTGTCCTTCTTAAACAACTTGCATTTCTAGAGGTTACTTGTCAATTCTAGTTGAAGCTCCAACAAACTCAAGCTACATAAAAAAAAATGGTTTTCGATTTGCAACTTGCCAAAGGTCTTGCATATTATACTGGATTAATATTAGAAGCTGCTTTAAGAGCAGTAGTTCAGGTAAATATTTCTTTCTGCCTGGGAATTATTTCTAATTGTTTGCATGTATATCTTTTGTGGGCATCTGGTGCTTTCCCGTGTTTGATTATCTCTGTTAAGATGTTTTACGTGAATTATGGCCATAAGTGCTAAAGTTTTGAATGCTTGGGATACTTCCATAGAGGTTTGGAGTTTGGACTAATATAAATGACTTAGATTTACAGTGTATTTGAAGGTCAGTACATTTCACTTGTAGGGTTGAGGTACACTTTTCACATCCTCTCCCCTTCTATGCAGAATAGATAGCTTTGGTTTGCAGCTGCTGGTACTAATATTTATCATTTTTAGGCTCATTTGCTCTTAATGATATATGTGCTGTACATGTCCTCCTCTGAACTTTTATGATATTT
Organism: Adansonia grandidieri; assembly: GCA_038382065.1. NCBI lineage: Eukaryota > Viridiplantae > Streptophyta > Magnoliopsida > Malvales > Malvaceae > Adansonia > Adansonia grandidieri. The sequence goes on from JBBYHK010000022.1 coordinate 6,208,763, forward strand.
CCAAGTTTGCAAGTAAGCTTCTGTTGTAGGTTCTGGCTTTGGACATTAGGTTCATTTTAGTAGCATTTTGTGATGAAAATTGCTGTGCATAGCGTGCATAAGTCAAATTGTGAATTTATTGCTTTTCATGTTTTCTTGGTGTTGTCAGCATCAGGATTTAAATAGTGGCCGCAAACAATGTTATGCCTGTTATTTTCCGGTTGCAGTTCTCTACTGCCACTATGTATCGTAATTAATCGTGATAGCGTTCATTTCTTCCACAACTGCAATAACAGGACTCGTCTGTATACACGTCCGAGATCACAGTTTAAATCCCTGCTCAGTACTTAGTCTGGTGAGCTTTAGTTTCATACATCATAAGCTGGATGACATGAAATCTATCAAAACAAGTCATTCTGCTCCAAGAGACCTCAGAATGTGAAAGCCATCCATCCTGTCACTTTCTTCCCTTTTTAATTGGATTTGTAATCTAGCTGAAATGGTATGGAAAGATATGAAAGTAGATGATCTGATTGCACCTCTCTTTTTGTCACTAATATTTGTCCTTAACAAGATACCTACCTGTTTTAACCTTCAAATAAGTTTGAGACAGGTAGTATGTTAGAGTTGAAAAAGAAATTTATAGTCTAATGCTACCGTTAGAAAGCTAGCTGCATTTCAGAATATGATTCATTGGAATGCAATTAAGATTGAGTCACTTTATCTTAAGGTTTATCCGGGCAAAGCACCATTTTTTAAAAAAGATTTTGCTCTCTAACAAACTGAAGTAGTTTGTTTTATTTTCCTGAATAACAGAAGAAAGTTGGTTTGTTTTATTCTGGTAATAAGGTTGTCTCTTTTCCTTTTAATTATTTTATTCCAAGTTTCTCCATGTTTTCCAAAAAGAAATCATAAATCTTGTGAGGATGAGGGAGTGCCTTTGAGATGCTCTCTTTTTCGTTGCACCTTTTGGCCCATGCATTAAGCTTGGGGTGCTGTTCTTCTATGCTGAAGTTTCCACGAGTCTCGTAAGTGTAAAACCAGCTGGTGAAGGGCAGAAGCGCCACATCCACAAACCCGATGCTATTTCCCCCAAAGTAGAACTTGTCTCCAAGTTCTTTTTCTAGGGTCTTAAAGCATTGCATTAGCTCTTCCTTTGCTTCCTCTTGGTCTTTTCCGATGTATACCTTCTTGCCAAGGTCATATATCTGCAGCATTGCACCCACCAAAATTATAACGTGCAATAAGTATATACAATAATATATGTAAATATTGAAGTGAAGTGACTGCCATTTGCGCTTGACTCAAGTACTAATGATGGGGCAGGGTTTGAGTCGAGATTTTAGGTTTGAGTTATAATTCTTTTTCTTGTATGATAATAATAGGAAATCAAAATAACTTATGTGAATATATTGCGCCGACTCTTCACTTTTTTTTGAGGTATTCGTATCCGGCACATATCTGAACATGGATATAGAGGTATGACTCTTTTAGGACCCTCTAAATACATGAAAAATCTTAGAAAAAATAGAACATACTCGTATTGGACACATACCCTTGTCTAACACTGATACCCGAATCCGAGCAACTTAGTCACTTATTGTGATTATCTGGTCCATGTCATAGATCAGTGTTTCTTAAAAAACTCTAATAACTATTCAGATCACTCACTGCTAGCTGTTTAGATTCAGAAAATTATTGGTTCAGTCATCGGTGGTATGTGAACTAAAGACTATATATATATATATATATGTAATGATTATAGCTGATGATAGTAACAAATATAAACACTCACATATTTTTCAATGTAATCTGCCCAGAACAAGGCTTGGGATCGCAGATAAGGATCGGAAGGAAGCAGAGGTGATGTATGACTCCAAACTTCATCGATGTATCGTACGATGATCAGAGATTCACAAATGGGTTTTCCATTATGAAGGAGGACAGGGATCTTTTTGTGGACCGGGTTCATTTCTAGAAGCAGAAGACCCTTGTTAAGCAAGTCTTGTTGCTTGCACTCATACTTTATCCCCTTCTCCTCCAAGGCTATTTTAACTCTCATTGCAAAGGGGCTTGGCCAAAAATCAAGAAGAACTACTTCATCTTCCATTTTAATCTTTAGTTTTGTTGTAGTCGAAACACTGTGGTTGTATTTGGTGTATGCAGGAGGCTTAAGGCTATTTGTACTTGGCCGATAGCAACAATGATGTCGTTGCTTGCTTGTTATTTTCTTCTTCCTTTTTAATAAACCTGTCAGAATTAGACAACAATTTTGTACACAACATCATTGGGCAGATAATAATAATAATAATAATAATAATAATAATAATATATGAACATATTTAAATTTATAATAAAAATTATTATTATGTTAAAATTTATTTAGATATATATAATTTTAAAAATATTGTAAAATAAAAAATAATATAAATATAAAATAAATATTAAAATTATTAAACGTAATCCGCTGAAATCCAATTCATTGTTTCCTTTGACCAGAGTAGTACAAATGTTCTACTATGTTCTGCTGCTGATGCGGACCCCACCCTTTTCATTCTTTTTCATTTCAATAAAAAATAGCGCATCATCTTTGAACGACCGTAGAAATGCAGTTAGTCAAAATGGAAGAGTGGAATAAATAAAATATATGAGATAAAAAGCTATACTCATCCGACAACAATTAATTAGTAAGGCGGTTCTGCTTCACCGACCTTGAAGTGACAAAAATAAATTTAAAATGAAAATTTACTTAAAATATGATAATATATATTTTTGAATTTAAACATTCAAATTATAAAAAAATAATTATAAATAAAATAAAATAAAATAAAAATGATTTAAAGCATACTGAACTTGAATTTAAGTTTAAACTTAAATGAATTTCAGTCTAAATCATGTAAAATTGAAAAAATTTTAAATTTTAAATATTTAAATTTAAAAAGACACAAACACAATACGATCAAAACTTAAAATAATTTGAATTGAATCAAATTGCCACCTCTACATGTGCCTTTCATATTGTTTCTGCTAGATGGCAATAACTTAGGCTTTTGCCTTTCCTTGTTATAGAGGTGGCACCGAAATCCAAAAATTAGTTTAAAAATTTTGAATTTAAAGCTAATTAAATTCGATTTAATTAAAAGTTAAAGTCCGAACCCAATAAAATTTAAATGCAAAATGGTCTTCTAAATTTAAAATGAACTAAATCTAAAATGATTTGAAACTGTAATTATCAGAACCCGAAACGATACAAAGTCAAAACCTACCTTATCATGAACCTATAATAACTTAAATTTAATATTAAAAGTAATAATGATAATGATATTATATTAATTAAATAATTTTTATATAAAAAATTTTAATTATCAATTTTATTTGAATTTCTTTTTTGCTTTTTTAGTCAAAAGTTAAAATTTAATATTTAAGATAAAATAATAACTTTATCAAGAAGACAATTGTATTTTGTATATGCAACTTATAAGGATAGCAAAAGTATTAAGTATAAAATAATTTGAATGGTATAAACAAATCACTAAAGTCATTTCAAAAATTTTTTAAAAATTAAATTTATGATAAGATAAATATTAAATATAATGAAATGGAAAGTGAACAATTAAATAAATGACTACTATTAGCCATGATAAATTTGAAATTAACTTTATTCTACTAAATCAAATAGAATCTAATGTGGACAACCACACAAACCAAAATTCTATCTCACAAGTCACATGTCATGAAATTGCAAGTTAGTCTATTTAGTAGGTAAAAAGATTCAACATGAGACCTTGTAATGATAAAATGAATTCAAACTCGAAATTTATTTAAAAAACTTGAATTTAAACTTACCTAGAACTAATTTAACTAAAAAGTCAAAAACCATAACTTGAAAAAACCTAAACTCAAAATGATTCGAGCTTGAAATACTTAAACTTGAAATGACTCAAATCTAAAAAAAAAAAAAAAATGACAAACAAACTTGAATAAACTCTAAGGCCGAATCAAACCCAGGAGTGATAAAATTATAAAACCAAATTTGATACTGGAAATAATAATTATTTAAAAGTAATTAAATAATTTTTTTTCTAAAACAGACCAATTTTATTGTAATATTTTTTTACTGATTTAGCTAAAAATTAAATTTAAGATATATTGAAATAATAATTTTATCAAAATATTGCATTTTGTATTTGTAATTTTAACCTCTCATATATTTATGAATCCACCATCTAAACAAGCACGTCTATCATCTAATTATTAGCAATTAATTTAAAATTTGTGTTGGTAATTAATTTATGTGTAAGTAATTAAGTTGTGAATAAAAGACAAGTGTTTTTCTTAAAACTGTAAAGAATAAAATGTTGATTATGTTTTAAAAATGTTCTAAAAGTGATATTTTAGGATAAAGTTGAAAGTATATAAAATGGTGATTATCTTTTATATATCTCATTGTTCTTAAATTTTCATTTAAAAGTTTAATTTATTTATTTTCTTTCATATATTTGTATCTGTTTAAAGTCATTTAAAATAATAAGTTAATAGTCATACGATTAACTAATTAATCAAAAGCCTATGATAATCATACTAATAAATAATGAAATAAATAAAAATTAAGAAATCAAAAATTTAATTAGTATGATATTCAAAACATGATTAAACTTATTTAAATTATACATGTTAATATCTAATTTTGTTCGATCTCTTAAAACATACAGTAGTTGACCCCTAATGTACGAGGGGAACGCCTTGGTCTCATTTCCCCCACTAAATTCTGATGCATGGGGCCTAATTGGGAGGTTTGAAGGTGTTCGAGGTCAAAATTGCCAGCCAGGCTGGATCGCTGCCCACACAATAGTTAAATGGGATTTCTAGGCAGGTGAAGGATCGATCCCCTGCCTTAAATTTAGCCTGTTTTGCGAGTGGAGGGATCAATACCTTCCTATAAAGGACCAATCCTTCCGTCTATTAGCGGGCATTTCGAGGCTCGATTCGCAAATTCGGGTGACCTTTCGCATTTCAAATCATCCTTACGGGCCCTTCATCACCCCTAACACGTTAGAAAC
>JBBYHK010000022.1:6231421-6265387 GCA_038382065.1 Adansonia grandidieri
TTTGGTCACTTAAGTAGCCCTCTCAAGTTTTCAACTTAAGCTAGTTCTTTCTTTTTTTTGTTTGGTGTTTTATTTTTTTAGAGAGTAGAAGGAGAAAGAAAAATAAGATGCCCTTTCGGGTTTCATTCTAAAATCCATTTAGGCATAGTATTTCTTAACAGAATCAAAGTTCACAAGGTTGGGTAGGTTACTACCATCCATCTTGATAAAAATTAAGGCTCTTTTAAAAAATACAAGTTTCACCATGTATGACCTTTCCTAATTTGGGGTCTATTTTCTTCGAGCATCTTTATGGATCAAGAGAATTTGTTTGAACACCAAGTCACCTTTTCAAAATTGACAAGGATAGACTTTTTTATCATGGGCTCTCGTCATACGCTTTTGATACATTTGCCTATGATAGATGGTATTGATTTTTTTTTCTTTGATGAGATTGAGCTGCTTATATTGGTTTTTAACCTATTCAGCCTCTTTAAATTACGATTCCATCGAAACTCTGAGTGAAGGAATTTTAACCTCAATAGGTAGGATAGCCTCCATGCTGTAGACTAAGGAGAATAGGGTAAAACTTATGGAAGTTTGTACTATCGTACGATAGGCACATAAAGCAATGCCAATCTTTATATGTCTCAGCCATCTTTTCAACTATTTTCTTGATATTCTTGTTGGCTGTTTTAATGGCCCATTCATTTTCGGATGGTATAGGATGGAGTTTTGATTTTGAATCTTGAACTAAGAGTAGACTGCTTGCATCATCTTTTTATTTTAGATTACACGCATTATCTGTGATGATCTGCTCAGGAAGACCATATCTACAAATGATGTCCTATTTCATAAATTTACATACAATAGATCTGCTGACATTGGCATAAGAAGCTGCCTCTACCTATTTGGTGAAATAATCAATAGCGACTAAAAAGAAATGGTGTCCTTTAGAAGCCTTAAGAGTAATAGGACCGATCATGTCCATGCCCCTTATAGAAAAAGGCCATGGAGCTATCATAACATGTAGAGGCATTGGTGGTACATGGATTTTGTCAACGTAGGTTTGGCATTTATGGCACTTTTTGGCATAGTCAATGCAGCCCTATTCAAGAGTCCAACAATAGTAGCCTAATCGCATAACTTGCTTTGCCATTCAGTGTCCATTAGCATGCATACCACAAATTCTTTCGTGAACTTCTTCAAATATTCTTTTGGCTTCGGAAGTATCCATGCATTGGAGTAGCACCTGATCGTAGCCTTTCATATACAAAATCCTATGATCCAAAATAAAGCTTGCGGCTAATCATTGGATGGCTCTTTTGTCAGTTTTAATGGCATTTTTTTGGGTATTATTGATCCTTGATGTACTGAAGGATGTCATGATACCATGGCAAGTCGTCTTTCTCTTTTTCAACATTCTGATAATGTACCACGGCTATGTAGATACTCATCTGAATAGGAGCAATGTTCAATTCTTAATTGACTTTGAACATGGACAATAAGATGGCTAAGGCGTCAACAATTTGATTCTCTTCTCGAGGTAAACATTGAAAGCTAGTATCATCAAACTCTTTTCTTAGTTCTAAGATCAGATTCCCAGAGTTAATCAGTTTAGCATTACGCATTTATCATTCTTTTTTTAGTTGGTAAATGACAAGGGTTGACTCTCCAAATACTTGCAGTGTTTGAATGCTCTTTCAATGGTTGCTTGGAGTCCCATGACGTAGGGGTAATGGTACAATAAAAATATTTAGCTATATTGTTGGTAAAATCAAAGTTCACCATTTGGGGAAAGGGTAATGGTTTCCATCAGGCGAGATAAGAATCACCCCAATTCTAAGCCTCAATGCATTTGAAGCTTCATCAAATTACATTTTTCAAGACAAACTGCACTCAACAATGTTTTCTACCTCAGATATGCACATCAAATCTTCATAAAAAAAAACCCAAAGTTTAAAGGCTGATAGTTATTTATTGCTCAGCTTGCCAAGAAATTTGTTATTGTGCTACCCTTAATGGCTTTTTAATTTACATACATAATCTCATACTCAAAAAGTAGGACTTACTACCTAGCTAACCTCCCTAACAAGGCAAGAGCTTCACAGAAATACTTGATGGGCTCGAGGTTAGTGGTACAACATAGATTGTCTTAACCTCTGGGTCGTCCAAGTTAGAGCATAACATAGCTTATCTACAAATAAATAATTATTTTCATATTCTGTGAACTTTTTGCTCAACTAGTAAATAACTTGTTCCTTCTTGCCTGACTCATCATATTGACCCAATACATAGCCCATCAACTTGTCAAAAACTGATAGATATAGGATTAACAGTCGGTCGGGCACTGGTGGCACAAGTATCGAAGGATTCAAAAGGTAATGTTTGACCTTGTCGAAAGCTTTTTGGCATTCTTCATTCCCTTCTCCAAATTTTGTTTTCGAAGTAGCCAAAAGATTAGATCACATTTATCTTTCAACTGAGATATGAATCAAGCTATGTAGTTTAACCTTTCCAACAAACTTTTCACTTCTTTTTGAGGTGGTGGTAAATTTTGGATGGCCTTGACCTTGTCAGGATGAACTTCTATTCCTTTCTTGGTCACAATGAAGCCCAATAGTTTACCGAATGTAATATGAATATGCATATGGTCGGATTCAGCTTAGACTAATATTTGCATAGCCATTTAAAGAGTTTGCACAGGTTAAAAATGTGTTCACTCTCCTTGGCGATTTGGCGATCATATCATCCAAGACCTATTTCTTTATGCATGAGGTCATGGAACAATGTTATCATCACCCTCTGATACGTTGGCCCAATGTTTTGCAGCTTAAAGGGCATCACTTTGTAGTAGAAAGTGCCCCACATGGTTACAAAGGTGGTCTTTCCATTCTTCAACTACTCTTTTGATTTGGTTATAGCCTAAAAGCCCATCCATGAAGGAAAATAGTGCATTTTTGGCAGTGTTGTCTACTAGGGTATTGATGTGAGGCAAAGAAAAATTTACCCTTGAGGCTGGCTTGGTTCAAGTCCTTGTAGTCCACACATATCCATACTTTACCATTATTTTAGAAATTAAGACTATATTGGCGACCTATTTAGGGTATTTGGCTACCTCGAGAAAACCTACTTTAAATTGATTCTTCATTTCTTCTTTAATCTTTAAAAGCATTTCAAGCTTCATCCTTCTAAGCTTTTGTTGTATGGACTTACACTCAGATTTGAGAGGAAGTTTATGGACAACAATATTGGTGTTTAATCGAGGCATGTCTTGGTAGGACCAGCAAACACATCCAATATTCTTAGAAGAGACTTATTAGTTAGGTTCGAGTTGATGGTTTTATGAAGGTTCTGATTTTAACTTTTTTAGGGTCTTCTTCCATTTTAAGGTTTATGGTTTCAGTAGGTTCCTCATGAGGTAATATCTATTTTTTTTCTTATTCAATTAGTCTCAGCAAGTCACAAGTATGGGGTTCTCTTTAAAATTATCTTCAGACTCAACCTTATTGATGCAGATTGGTTGCTCGAAATTGATTTTTGAGGTTTTAGTATGAACATTCATGTCACCTTCATCGAGGTACCTAAAAAAATTGGAAAAAGAATAATATAGGTGGAAAAATATGTAGAGAAAGGTCTAAGAGTTGGCAAGAACTATGAACACAAAGGATAAAATGCATAATGCTCACTCATTTTCATTGATAATGTTTAATAAAAAATGCCTATACAAAGGATCCCACAATGCTTTTAGGCGAAAGCATGTATATATAGTTGATAGCATTACTTTAAAATAGACTTGAACAGTATAGGAATATCAATTTTAGTCCAAATACATGGAACAAATCCTGGAGGGCGTAGGCCAATCTCTCGATCCATTGTTGACATCCTTGGCTCATCAATTGCATTAATGGAAAGATCCTCAAAATGAGCATGACATTAACGGAGCTTATATTCACATGTCCTCCTGGGCGAAAACATTTTCTAAGTGGTGGGAATATCATCGGTCAATATCCTATGCCTTATTCTGATAGTCCAACCATCTTTTTCTCATAGTTCTTTTGATATTCTTTTCTTTTTTACTGTGCACTGGGCATGAATCTTGATCATCTTTTGTCGCTCTAGTTGACTACTTTCAAGGCTTTAGCAATTCTTGAAGGCATTTTTTGAGCCTCTTTCTAGCCTGGGCATCTTTGCCGATAGTTAGCTTTAGACCCATATGAGTACTTTTCAATAGGTGAGGCTTAACCATTAGCAACTTTTCCTTGACATAAGTTGCATTGATGAACTTAAAGCATTGGAAAGATGATTTTGGGATATCTTTGTCAGGCCCAGCATATGGGGCATCAGTTAAGGTAGCAGTAATGATATCTTCTTCTCCTTTGATACTGATGCCTTTGTTTTCAATGATGAATTTCAATTTTTGATCCAAAGATGATGGTATTGCCCCTACAAAGTGAATCCAAGATCTTCTAAATAGGCAGTTGTATGATAGGGCAATATCCATCACATGAAAGTCTCCTTCATAAGTGCATAGGCCAATTTGGAGTGAAATAGTAATGTTTCCTACAACATTTCTATAATTTCCATCGAATGTGCTTACCACTGTGCGACTATTCTGGATGCGAGATGCATCAATGAGAGCTTGTTCAAACATGACATGGGAATTATGTTTAGAGCTGACTCGTTATTAATAACACTTTGGGTAACATGGTGCCTTTACAGTATGTGGTGATGTGAAGTGCTTTGTAGTTTTCTCTTCTTCCATGTGGGATTTCATCATCACTGAAAGATATGTAACTATCGGCAGTGATGTTACTCATTAGGTGTTCCAACTAATCTATAGAGATGTTGGAAGGGATATAGGCCTTATTCAAAACCTTGAGGAGGGCATTCCTGTGAGCTTTAGAATTCAATAATAGTGACAACATAGATATCTTGGCAGGTCGCTTGTTCAACTGATCGATGATACTATATTTGCTATGCTTGATGAACTTAAGGAATATCATAGCTTCTTTTAGACCCATCAGTTCTTTGATAGCTAGTGGGTTTGAGTCTTTGGTTACAAGCTTTCATATTTGAGGTACTAGATTAGTACTCCCTTGCTGAGTTTCACTTTTCGATGCTGTTGAGGTGTAACATCTACCATTTCAAGTCAAATGGCTTACCCCTAAAACGTTAACGTTTGTAGCTTGCTGACTAGATTCATCAGTGATCAAGGTTTTGCTTTCATAACTCCAAGGAACTACTTTGTTGTCATTATAAAGGAAAGAGGATTGAATATGAATAATCATCTTTGGTGCACGCTGAAAAGGGGGAGCTTTAACTTTTGGTCGATTATCGAGCAAGATTAATGGCCTTCCAGCCTCGTAAAAAGGATTGCCCTCTTCTTTTTCCATAGTGTTAATAAACTACGTTGCACTTGTAGACTCGGTATGCTAGGTTTACTTTTCATCATAAAATTCAATACTACCCTTGTACATCATCCTTTCAACCATAGCACTAAACTCTTTACATGTTTGAAGAGTGTGGCCGTAAATGGTATGGAAATCATAGAAGTAATCAATATTTTCCTTTGCTTTATTGGCTGCATTAAGCAATTTACCTTGCCTAGGATTTGCCAAACCAAATTCATTGGTGTTTTGACCTCTTCTAGGCTTTCTACAACCTCTCAGTTCTCTTCAATAATCGTTCTATTTAAATCTGACAATCATCTTTTTTTCTATCAATAAAGGATGAACCTGGGTAGCCTTCTCCATCCTTCTTGAAGCATACTGCCTAAAACTTTCATTAGCTCTCATTTTCATGCCTATAAGAGATAGATAACTTAAAATCTGATCGTCAGTAGGCTTTCCTCATCTGTTGGCATTAATAAATGGATTGATATGTTCATCCCACTCCTCATAAACTCAATCTCGAACTGATCCATCATCTTTTTGACCATTTCTAAGAATGATGGATAGTGTTACAAATCGTACTCTTAACCGCAGTGGCAATAGAATGTTTTAGTGGCATTTATACTTTGATTTTTAACATTTGACACTATTCCAACTTTCACAAAAGCTTGCCAGACCTTACTCATCGGGGTTTTAACTTCTCTAGTGTTTCTTTTGATCCAATAACCTTTCTTATCAAGTTTTGCATTCACTTTTGGTTTAACATGATTAGGGAGTGGATTGGCTCTAACATTTGGTCTAGGCCTTTATTCGACCTTGATCACTCCTTTTTCTAGCAGGTCATGTACCTTTCTCTTAAATGAGGTGTATTTCTTAATAGAATGACCTTGTGCTCTAGCGTGGTACTACAGTAGGCATTCTCATCGTACCACCTGGGGTACGTGGTGATATTGGGTTTATAAATACTAGGGCCACTAGTTGACCTACCAATAGACGAGAGTAGATCTTTTTATAAGAGTAAAGGAGTGGCTCCAAGTGCTCTTTTTTTAAGAGCCTTGTTGATTATTTAGAGCTCTTGCATTGTTCATATTGCAATATTATGCATTCTAAGCTAAATTTTAAACATGATTTGATGCAAAACTCATTGTTGGAGCGAACCTGATAGCATGAACTAGTTGTGGTGCTGATGAGTAAAGGGTAAAACCTGGATTCAACATGTTCGGGAGGTAAACAGGTTACACTTGATGTGGATGTCAATTGAATCTGGCATGACTTTCACTAATGGCATTCACCTCCTTCTCCTTCCCTTTATGTATTTATTTCTTGACCAACTCGGATGATTCCTCAATGGATATCTTGCCACTTTTGATAGCAGTATCGGTCATTTTGCCTGATATAACCATATCAACAAAATTTTTTGTGGCATTTCTTGCCAACTTTTCATAGTTAAAAGCTCATAGGGTGCCAACAAACATGACTGTTATTTCTTTTTCAATAAAAAAGGGATAACCTTGAGCGCCTTCTCTCTCCACCTCTAAGCATATTACCTAAAGCTCTCAAGGCTTTCTTTTCCATGTTTATGAGGGAAAGACGATCTGAGGCCCAATCAGACTTGTGCTTATACTGATAAAAAAAAGCGCGAGCAAGATCTGCCCATATATGAATTCTTGTAGGGTTAAGCCTTATGTACCATCAGATAGCTACCCCAGTCAGACTGTCCTAAAAGCAATGAATTAGTAGTTTCTCATTCTTTTCTTACCTAACCATTTTTTGATAGTATATGCGAAAATGGGAAGTAAAGTCGATAGTCCTAATTTTTGAAATCTGGCACTTTAAATTTATGTTGGATGATGAGACTGGAAATAAGCCCGAACAACTTTGCATCCACGATCCTAAAATTGTCACTTTCTTCAATAGCTCGAAGTCGCTTGTCCATTTACTGATACTTGTTCAAGTCTTTATCATTTTCTAAGAACCTTTTTGCTTTCTCTTGCATCATTTGCTCATCGAGATCTGGGACTATATTGCTTGCCACTGAAAAGCTTGCACCTTGAAATCCTTGAATCAAATGGGATGCTGTTATAGGATTGATGTAAATGAATGGCTGAGTTAAGGGGATGTTTATTGCCCAAAGAAGTTGTCCATGCAATGCTCCTTCCTAAACATTGGTAGCTTTAGTACCGCCATTCAAACTGCCTTCAGGCTTGGCCAGTTTTTTCCCTGCATCGATTATGGTCATTTGTCCTTTTTCCTTCAACGTCTCGAACAATAGCTTGCTTAGTTCGGCAATCTAAGCTTGGAGTTCCTTATTCCTATAAAGTGATTGCTCTTGGGACTCCCTATACTTGAGTTCAAATCTTTCAATGTAGGCTTGGTGATCGTTTTCCATCGTTTTTTGATGATTATGAGTGTTATACCGATAACGAACTATAGATTTCATGTTTTAGAGCCTCTTCACTTTAAATTATTACTAGATTAGGCTTTTATGCATGTTCATGGATATGTTTGATACAATAAGAGTGAATATGTGATCATAAAGATAAATTAATGAATAAAATAATGAAAGAATTAGGTTAGTCAGGTAAATGCAAAAAGAAAAATTGGATTAAGGGGTAGCTCCACCAGTAATGTCTTTCATTGAAGCCACAAAAAGTCTTGATTACACATGATTACATTCGAAAATGCTTGACATGGTTACATTGCCTGATTACATGGTTTAATAAATACAACAAGTCTTGCTCATGGGCTCCAGTGGGTAAAATATCATGTGTCAGGGATCGAGCAACATCCACCATATTCTCTGCCTGTAATTGAGCTACCCAAATCTACTTTGTGAGATAGCGATAATGGTCTTAATAGTTTTGGTGTAAGTGATCAATCAGTTGAAGCCATTCTTGCTCTTGCTATTTGGAGGCTTTCACCAGTGCATTGACTTGGTTTGCCTTTCACAAGCTTGAATAGAATGCTCTAAATCTTGAATTTTAAGTGTCCGGGCTTTGCTTTTAGCTTAGTTTGCCTTTAAATCTCAAACTCGAGCTCTAGTCATTTATTCTTCTGTTGGTAAGTTGATGCAAGAGCACGTGTTTTAACAAGCTTTTCCCTATTAACCCTAGCTACTTCTCTCTATTGATGTAGTTCCTTCTCAAGAGTAGTAATTTCTGTCCTCTACTCAACTAATAACTTTCCAAGTCTTCAAGAACTCTCGAGATCCTCCTTGAGGTGGTTTTTCTCTTTGACAACCCTGCTTACCTTGCCATTCTAGAGGTAAAGGTCCATTTCCAGTTGACTATTTTCTTCAGGTAATCTCCTTGGCTAAGGTTGCTTTTTCTTATTCGAACTCTCACTTGAGCAATTCGACCTTAGAGGGAAATTCATTAGTTGGTATTTGTGACATCCCAATACTAGACAAGAATAAGGCATCATTAATGTGATGGGTCCTTCATTCATCATATCCCAGTGTTATACTACTCGCTCTCCAATACCTTTCCATGCAGTGGGTTTGTCTTCATGCACGAAAGGTTAGCTAGACTTTTAATTATAATCAGGGTCACCATAGTTGAAATCCCATAGCTTTAAGTCTTAGACAAAAGGGATGAATTGTTAGCACTTAAATTGTCGGAGTACCAGAATAGGAGCATAGCTAGTGCTTCCCTATAGTCCCATAAGTGGTACATAACTATAATCTCCATATCGATATATGATAGTCTGTGGGGAAAACCAAAAGGCCTTCCATGTTACCTCTTCCCCCTTTAGGTTTTGAAATTTCTAGACCCATTGTTCTTCAAGTTTATCTTGAGGCCATTCCTTCTCATGTACCTTGGAGATAGGTCTAAAGTTAGATAAGAAGTTGTAAGACATCCTACTTTTTTTAGATGAATGACTGATAAGCCAAATGTGTAGGAGTGGTGCACATTTGATTAAAAGGAGTTGTAAATAAAAAATGCCCTTGTCTTGTCTCCTAAAGGCATTGGGTGAGCAGTAGATTAAAAGGAGGACTTCTTCCTATAAAAAAACTCTTATAAAAAGAATCTCAGCTATCAAAACGCTCTCCAGTAATCTCAGAAAACTCTTCATCCATCCTCACAAATCCTCCATCAACTCCAGCTCCAACAACTCACTAAAACATTGTTACATTGCCTTTCACCATCAACTAATCTCCATTCCCATAGCTCCCCAAAACCACCACCAAAACACCTTCAAAAACTTAACCTTTCACACACTTTCATCCTCAAAACACACCATCAGCAACCATATTACCTGAAAGCTCCTTCCTTTCACCCTTTTCTTGCTAAACAATAGCAAAAAGAAGGAAAGAACTGAGCTTAAAGTTATTGCTTTAAGAAAAGAAAAAACTTCAAGCTTTTATTAGTATATTTTTGACCTTTTTTCATATATTTTTGTTTTGATCATTCATTTCATTTTAGTGACCATTCATGCCGCCATAACCCTCCCAATATTCTCATGCATCTTTGTTGCCTTGGTTTTGGCAGTCCTACGATCTTGATGACCCTCTTGACACTTTGATGTTGTTAGATATATAAACTCACCATGCTTCATTTTCATCATCATGCACCTTTTGCCATGTTCCTTCCATATTCACATATTCATTTCATATTTAAATGGTCACCTTAATGTGTCTTAGGTATGTTCAAATGTTTTTCTTCTATTTTAAGGAGGCTCATGAAATAAAAATGCTATCTTGACAACTCCAACATCCACTCCTTTGGATAAACATGTTTATATCATCTCCATGCAACCTATTTGTCATTTTCTTGCATCTATGTCACCCATTTCAATGGAAAAATGTCATCTTTACATGTTTGCATTTTTAATCCTTGTTTATCTTTGCATGTGCTATATTATGTTCATGATATCTCCATTAAAATGCTCGCTTGTTTCTTACAAACTGATTTTAGAAACATCCCCAAGTTAAATTCATGTTACCTTCAATAGATGAAGAGTAGCATGGACTTAATGTTTTCATCAAATTGGTCTCTCAATCTTAGGGAAAAATCAACATTTCAGCCCTGGATTCATGGTGAAACAAGTTCATTTTTCAAAAGAAAAAAAAGAAAAGAAATCCTTTTTAGTATTAATCATTGATTTCGAGTCTCGTGTTCTTTTTTGTGACGTAGTCAACGAGTTGTTCCATCATCCCAAACTACTCCAAGATTGTGGAATGAACTTGTGAATCACATGTTACTTTTTGTCATGAACGTTCGGACGTTTTAGACCCTAGCCTATCTTTGAAAAATCAGAATATCAAATAATCCCCTATTTTTGCTCTAGCAGCATTGTAGTTTGAATTTGAAAAATCATTTTTCAAACCACAAAACACTTCTTTTGATTTTTCTAATATTTTTTCTTTAAAGGGCATAGAATTTCCTTTCCAATAGTATCTTATTTGGCCTCGGATCATCCTGGATGAGGAAGTTATGATTTTTTGAACCTTTGCTGTCCAAAACCCTTGAAACCAACGTGCAACATTCTGTTTAGGCCATTTCGGCCCATCAGTTGATTTTTAAGAAATTTCCAAATATTTTTCCAAAAAGTTTCTCAAAATTCCCTTTCTGGAAAGGTATTATCTATGACTTAATGATCCCTAAACCCTAAACCCTAATAATCATTTTTTAACCTAATTTTCGAATCTCCTTTTATCAAGATGTTCGAATGTCTCGAAATGCACCCGTTTGGTCCCCCTCACAACATCAACACCTTTTGACTTGGATCAAGATTAAGATACATAAATTATGATTTCATATTAAAATTTTTGCTAGTGGAGATACTCTAACTCCAGTACTTAAAGGGGATACTTTAACCTCGTTTTTAAATTCACATTTTCTCTTTGTTCCTAAATGTTTTCCTAATTTTAGGGATACTCTAACCCTACTACTCAAAAGGGATAGTCAACCTCGTTTCTTCATTAAAAATTCAAATTTTCACTTTAATCTTAACTATTTTCATAACTCTAGGGGATACTCCAACCCCACCTCACAAGGGGATACTCTAACCCCACTTTTACCTTAAAAACTTAAAATTATCTCTCTTCCGGATGCCTCAAAACTATTTTGATAGAAATTTTCTTTCTTCTCCAAATTACCACCAAAGCTAGACCAGTCTTTAAAATTATCATCTCGGTTATGCTTCAATAATCGAAGGCAATTACGGGATACATTATGGTAGCCCCCTCTCTTTTTACGTTATTTTGTTTGCGATTGCTTGTTTATGATATTATTATATTTCTCATTTTTCACCTTACTAACTTCTTTCCTTTTGTAGTGATTATTGTGCATCCATATTTAAAATTCATTGTCCCAATAAAATTTACAAGGCAATGCTTTGTGTTGGTATCTCTCTAGTGCCTAATACAAAACATCTAATTTTTTAAAATCCAATGTGGATATCATTTTCACAACCTATGTTCCTCACATCTCCGAGGTGCATCAGTGATCTAATTTTCTTAAAAAAAATTTTGAATTTCCATTTTCCAATACTTCGTGCATCAAAAAGAATTATATCTAAATAGAGACCAAATGGAACTAATTTAACTAAAACCAAAGTGAGACGTAGTTAATAGGTACCGATTTTGGGCGTCATGGGGATACTAGTCCTTCATCGTGCGTAACCAAGTCTTGAGCCAAACCAATGAATCTTTGAACTTCATAGACCTTGAAATCAATGTTTTGAGTTTTGTAACTCATAATATTGTTTTCAATAGGCATCCAATCTTGCCTAATTTCAAGTTTTGTAACTCGTAATATTGTTTTCAATAGGCCATTTCACAATGGCCATCCAAGACCAGTTGGACGAGCGATTATTGCGACAGTCCTTACCCTCTTCATATTATAACGCCTAATCCAAATCCCAATCAAGGGATAGCTTAAAGGCTTGACCATAACCAACCATCATTGATTTTTAAGTCGAGCGCGCTATGCCCTTCGGATCGTCCAAAGTTTTAAAGGCTGGGCATGTGGCGACAATTATGATGAAATGATGCATGCATGACCAAAAAAAATCAAAAAAAGGAAATGAGTTAGTAACCATGCGAAATAATAGGCAAAAAATAAAGAAATGAAAGAATAGCAACATGATACCTCATGAAGACTAAAACTGACTATTTAAATGGTGACATTCATTCATCACCATCTATGTTAAGTACATGCTAAGCCATCATTCGGGTAGCATGATGGCGTATTTCGGTCAGATATAACTATTTTAATATGGCATTACAGGTAATGGCATGCGCTTATCCTCAACCACTTATTAAAGAGGATTTGTCATTGAATATAATAGCATATCCTAAAGGAATGATTAGGAAAACAAAAGTGACAAATATGGGTAACAATGTTCAGCCATCATTGCCCACATAACAATGGTATATAGGAGTAAAGGTAAGAAATGTTTCCTTGAGTTATCCTACTCTTCGGGTTATTCTAGCAGTAATCTGGTATGATTTGACATGGTTTAGCTTGTAGGGTTCACTAAATGGGTTTAAGTTGATGCCTAGTTTGGTATTCAAATTATTCCTTCATTCGGTAAAGACAGTCGAGGCACCCAAATCCTAAGCCCATCACGAGTTTAGCAGAATAGGTTCCATCGATGGATTTATTTCCCTATACAAATGCAAAAAGGTATTCACAAGAGACATAGGTAATTAGAAAGGTCTTGCCATGAAGAGGTATTTCCCTATGTACCTCGAAAAGTCTTGTCATACATATGCATAGGGTTACTCACGAAGGTGGATGGCTCACTTCCTCCTAATAATTAAGGTACTAGCCACACCATGGTGTTTGGCGGGAATCTAGTTCAAATGCAAATGCATAGTGTGTGTCGAGGAAACAATCAAACCTTTTGTTTTACTCCTATATTACCATACTTATTCAAGTCGCTATTTATTCGAGAATGAATAATCCCCAACAATCATAAGAAAAAACATAAAAGATAGAGATTAATAGATAAAATACGAAGGAATATTATCTAAAAAATTTATGGAGATCAAAAAACCAAGAACCAAATGAAAAATAGCTAGCCATAGGCCTAACTCTCTATGTCTCTAGGTGAGTCACCAAGCTATCACCACGTGCTCTCCTTTAAAACTTCGGATGATCTAAAGGGCCTAGCACGCGTAACTTAAAAATATATGATAGTGATGGTGGTTGAGCCTTTAAGTTATCCCATCATCAGGATTTGGATTATGCCTAATAATATGAAAGGGGAGTGACCGTTGGGTGAATCGTTCACCTAACTAGTCTCGGATGGCCACCATGAAATGGCCATAAACTTAGAATTACCATCAATCATTTTGGGCTAAGCATGATCAGATGCCTATTGAAAATAATATTTCAGGTTACAAAACTTAAAGCATCGATTTCAAGGTCTACAAAGTCCAGAGACTCATTGGTTGTGTTTGGGACTTGATTACATGTGGAGAAGGATTAGCACCCCCACAACACCCAAAATCGATACTTACTAAGTATGTCTCACTACGGTTTAAGCTTAATCGGTTCCATTTGGTCATTATTTAGAAATAATCCATTTTAATGCATAAAGTTTTGTAAATTGTAGATCCAGGTTTCTTAAAGAGAATTAGATCACCTATGTGCCTCGACGGTGTGAGGAACATAGGGATTTTTTTTGCAACTAATGTCTGGATTGGATTTTGAAATTTGAATATTCCGTATTAGGTATTGGAGAGATACCAACACAGAACATTGCCTTATAAATTTTATTGGCAAACAAATTCAAATATGAATGCACGATAATCACTATAAAAAAACATGTTAGTAAGACAATAAAGAATATAATAATATCATAAACAAACAATCACAAACAACAAAGCATAAAAAAGAGAGAAGATCAAAATGTGTCTCATAATTATCCTCGATCATTTAAGAATAACTAGATGACAATTTAGAGATGGATTTGTATTTGATGGAAATTTATGGGACAAAAAAAAGATTTTAATCAAAACAATTCAGGGTATCTGAAAGAATTTTTTTTTAATTTTTTTAGATAAAGACAAAGGTGGAGTATCCCCTCGGAAAGGTGGGGTTGGAGTATCCCTAAAGATAAAGTTATGGTAATAATTAAGAATAAAGAGAGAATTTGAGTTTTCGAATTTCCCCTTGAAGTATTAGAGCTGGAGTATCTCCACTAGCGAAAATTTTAATATAGAGGAAAAAGATATCTAGTATGAAATCATTTTTTTTTTTTTGTATTTTGGCCTTGATCTGAGCCTAAAAGGCTTGTGTTGTGGGGGAACCAATTGGGTGCATTTCGAGACGTTCGAATGTCTCAATAAAAGGAGATTCGAAAGTTAAGTTAAAAGTAAGGGATAGCATCGTGTCATCTCTTTTCTTGAATTTATTTTAGGTGCATATGAAGGCTTCAGGGGGCCAATGAGATACCGTTAGAAAGGTAACTAAATAAGGTTTAATATTAAAATATTTAAAAAATCCTAGAAAATCATTTTCTAGGTGGAATTAATTTTTGAAGTTAGATATATCTTGACATTGACAGCATGTATAAAGAAAAAGGCACGATGGAATTTGAAAAATCATTTTGGGATTATTCAAAATTGTGAGATCATGTACAATACCTTTCTAGAAAGGGAATTTCATGATGTTTTTAGGAAAAATATTTAAAAATTTTAGAAAAATCATTTGATGGGCCAAAATGGCCCAAATAGAGTATCATGCATTGGTTCCAAGGATTTTAGATAGAAAAAGTTCAAAAAATCATAACTCCCTCATCCAAGATGATCTAAGGGCGAACAAGACACCATTGGAAAGGTACTTTGATAACCTATAAGCGAAAAATATCAAAAAAATCAAAGAAAATATTTTATGGTTCAAAATTGATTTTTCAAACTTAGACTATAATGCTGCCGAGCAAAACCGGGGCTATTCGATATTTTTTAAATTTTCTTTCAAAGATAGGCTTAAGTTTAGGATATCTTAACATCCATGACAGAAAGTAACATGGGCGTCACAAGTTCACTCTATAATCCTGGAGTAGTTTGGCATGATGAAACAACCCTTTGACCATGTTAGTAAAAGGAATATTAAACTCAAGATCAAGGTTTAATATATTTTTCAACTAAAAAAAGGCCATTTTTGCTTGAAAAATAGCATCTTTGAACTTATTTGACTATGGATCCAAAACTAAAATGTTTGATTTGTCCCTAAGATTGGAAGACCAATTTTATGAAAACAGTAAATCCAAGCTATTCTTCATCTATTGGAGGTATCATAAACTTAACTTGGAGATTTTTTTAGAAATCGAGTTTTTAGGATACAAGCAAGCATTTTAACAGAGATGTAATGAACAAAATACAACACACACAAAGATACACCTGGACTAAACATGCAAACACATAAAGATGACATTTTGACATTGAAATAGGTGACAAAAATGTAAAAAGATGACAAATAAGGTGTATGGAAATGATATGAACATATTTAAACAAAGGAATGTAGGCTGGAGTTGTCAAGACAACATTTTTATGTTATAAAACTCTTTAAAACATAACAAAATGCATGAACATACATAAAATGTGTTAAGGTGAACTTTTAAGCATTTGGTAGGCATGTGAAAATAAATGAAATATGTCAGAGAATGCATGAATAAGGGATTGTTTTGATGATAGAATGAAAAAGTAGAAGTTTAGCCCACCAAACAACATCCAGGCATCACAAGAACATCAAGATCCTAAGACTACCATAATAAAGGCAATAATAATGTATGAAAGCCCTATGATGGTCATGGCAGCATAAAGGGCTCACTTAAAATGATGTAGATGATTAAAATAGAAAGTGTATGGAACAAAGTATAAAATTTATCAAAAAGCTTGAACTTTTCTTCCTTCCTAAAGTAGTGACTTTAAGTTCAGTTCATTTCCTCTTTTTGCTAATATTTAGCAGGAAAAAGATATAAGAAAGAAGCTTTTTGGCAATATGGTTGATGGTGGGGTGTTTTGAGGTTGAAAGTGTGTGAAAGGTTAAGTTTTTGAAGGTTTTTTGGTCACGGTTTAGGGAAACTATGGGAATGGAAGAAGGTTGAGGGTGAAAAGTAATGGAACAATGTTTGAGAGAGTTTTGAGGCTGGAGATTACTGGGGGATTCTTGGGAATATTTGAAGTTTTTTTTTTTTTTTAGATTCTTGAAGAGCCTTTTGGGAATAATTGGAGAGAATTAATTTTTTTTTTTTTTGCTTAGAGGTAGCTAGAAGTCATTTTTTTTTTAGAATTGCTAGAAGTCTCTGTTAAATTCAATGTTTAGCCAATGCTTTTAGGAGACAAAGCAAGGGCATTTTTTATCTTTCATTCCTGTACTAAGGGACATCTCCAACTACCATGCTTAGCTAGTCTTCTTCCCATTAGGTCTATCATCCTAAGAAAGAGGCCAAAAAGGCTACAACAGCCTCCAAGCTAAAGATATGCCTAACATGCCCTCTTACAACCATATATCTTATGAAAATGACCTTTACCATTGGCTATTTGGGCTTTAAAATTTGTTTAAATTCGATCATAGGCCCAAAGTCTAGTTTTGCAATGATTTATGACGGTTTCTTGCTGCAAAAACATATTTGAATCAGATTTTCAAAGGCTAAAAAAATGATTCAAACTGGCAAGAATGCCTTGGTGTGTTGATACAAAACATGTTGTATCGATACACAAGGCAATTTTTACCCATGAGTATTGATACAACAAGATGTGTATTGATACTATAAGTAAAAAATTGTTTCCAATCTCAAGACTTAGAGGCCTATATTGATACTTTATGGATTTTATCAATACTCATGTTTATGTATCAATACATTTTGCCAAAAATCACAGCTTTAGCTAGTGCCAAGGTCTGTATCGATACAAACATGCTAGGTATCGATGTCAAACCTTCTTGTATCGATACTACATGTGAAAATTCAAGTGTTTGGTGATGTAAAGGCCTCGTATCAATACTTATGCACCAACATAACTCGCATGTACCTGTAGCTTCCTGATTTACCTTAACTTGTTCATAAACTGTGGGAAATTGATCTGTGTACTCATCTGAATGACTCTGATGACACCAAAAAAATGGCTTTTGATGCCTCATTTTACATTTTTCTTTAACATGACCCAAGGCACTTTAGACTTTTCCAAAAAAAAATTTTTTGCCTGGCACTTTGTCACCTAATTGTGCCCAATAACACAGTACTCGACAATCGCCCCCTAATTTTTATTTCTTATTTTCTAATTTTATCATCTTTCAATTAAGTTTTAAGATGCCCAAAAGTTGGCCTGGACAAAATGAGGTGTCTACACTCATGCTTAATTAATTTTAACAAATCAAGCGAAAAGGTGTAATCATTGAAATTTTCTTTGAAATCATTCTTGTTTGAACAAATAGACCATTCAAAATCTACTTTTGACTCCTAAAAATGGTCATCATCTTCTTTTCGATCAAGAGATCTGTAAAAATAAGCAAAACAAAAATTGGCAAGCAAGAAAATATGGGGTGATTCTTATATGAGTGTGTGAAAGTGAAAATGAATATGGATGTGAAAAAGATTGAATATATACAAAATGTTCATGCATTTCATTTCTAAAAGTAATGATATGACATTTTTATGCCTTTCACAAAAAGATCCTCACATTAAGCCAAAACAAATGAGTTGAGTTCTTGGAATTACTCAGGGTTAAGCCTAGGCATTATAGTTCTCTCAATAACAATCCAATTTATACAAATATATCTAGGAGGGTAAGTATGGATTCCATGATCGTTCCTCAATCTTAGTCATTTATTTTTTTTTGCATTCAGTTGAAAATTCTCAGAACTTGGAATGATTACCGACGTATAATCACTTATTTCTTTTCCTTGAGCAGTAGGATTGATGATTCCCTCATAGCAAAATGTTTCCTTCAAAGAAGGATAAAGAACCGAATCCTAACTCAAGTTCTTTCCCTTAGCTCTCTTCTCAATCTTTCTTTTTTGGTTTCCCTAGGGGTTGTAGCCCAATCCATACCTATCTCTTTTATCGATCATTTGGTGATCAACTTATCCCTTATAGGCATTTGCCAAGCCCTTTTCTTACTTGGGCATCTTTTTCTACCATGAGTTTTGAACCCATATGAATAATTTTGGAAAGATAAGCTTCGAAAGTAGAGATCCCTCAGCAATGAAAGAAATATGGACAACTTCAAATGCTCTCAATGAGCATTCATCTACATCAACATTTACTTCAATGTAAAGAGCATTAATTGAAGTCATATTGGTTATGTTTTCCTCTCTGGATATGGTGACCAACTTATCATCACTATAAACTTGACTTTTTTATGAAAGAAAGATGGTGCAGCACTGGCAGAGTGTATCCAAGGTTGTCTCAAGAGATAGTTGTATGCAGAGGTAATATCTAACACATGAAATTCAACTTCAAAGGGGCATAAGTCGATAATTAAGGAAACTGAAATAATTCCTTTGATTTCTCTCTTGGTCCCATTAAAAGCTTTAACTACTATTTGACTATGCTTAAGCTGACTGTAATCTATTGGCAACAGGGACAAACTAATCATGGCATGACATTCAAAGCTAAACTATTGTCAATAAGCACTTTAGGAAGTATAGTCCTTTTGCAATTAGTCATTGTATGAAGAGCTTTAGTGGAAGTAGTCTCACCTGGTAGAATTTCATCATTGCTAAAGCAAATAAAATTATCAATAACAGTATTATTCACCAGACGGTTAAGCTTTTTGACTAAAATGTCTTGTGGGACATAAGTTTGAATAAACACCTTTAACAAAGCATTTTTATGGTCTTAGAACAGAGCAATAATACCAACATAAAAGTTTTTCCTAACTGCTATTTTAATTGATCCATGATGCTGTACTCGCTGTGCTTTATGAATTTCAAAAACTAAGTAGCATCTTTTTCTTTGATAGGTTCCTGAATTTTTACAGGATTGTCTTCCGTAGTTACTACCTTCGCAGACATTTGCCCCTTTGTTTTTAACCTAGCAGCAACTTTGCTAGTTTCTAGGTTATAAACATGTCCACTTCAAGTAACATGATTGACCCCAGTAATATTAACCGTCGCTAATTGACTTGCTAAAGCTTTTGGAATTTTTACTCCAGCATCATATCTCTAGGGCACTTGTTTGTTGTCCTTATTCAAAAAAGGTCTAAGAGTCTGAATAATAAGCTTTGGAACAATTTCACTCTTAGAAGGTGTGGGCTTTGGTTGATTAACTAACTTTTCTTCCTGTTTAGCAATTTTTGCATAAAACTCTTCTTTTTAGAGCCAAAAAATCTAAACAGTTCTGTAAACTATGCCCTTGAACAACTTAAACTTGCAAAAGTTTAAGTGAAGATTTGATTGGCAAATTATATATTCTTGATTTTGACTAAGGATTTTGCCTTAAGTTAGAATAGCCTAAACTTTTTCCATTAGTGCTTTAACTTTTTAGACTTTTTTTTAACCCAATGCTCCTCTTTGGTAATCAGGGTATTAACCCCTAACTTAAGATAGTTGGGTAAAAGGTTTGCTACTATATTGGGTCCTAGGGTAGTATCAAATTTAAAAGCTCTTCTTTCGAGAAGACTATGGACTTGGTTTTTAAAAGTAGTACAATTTTCAATTGGATGACCTGCTACTACATGATATTCACAGTAAGCATTCAAGCAATACCAGCTAAAAAGTTACCCTTATACGATTTCACAAAGAACAGAGCCACTAATCAAGCCTCTAAAAGCTTATTAGATATTTTTTGTAAGAATAAGGGAGAGGCTTATGACGAGGTTTAGACTGGTTGTTTCTTCGAGCTAGTTGATTTGGATTGGTCTATGTTTAGTTTTAAGGATGATTCAAGGTGGTGGTTTATGGCATCAATGAGGTAAAAGGGCGGGGTGTATTAAAAGATAGGTTGTTCAAGGATTGTTGACCTTGGTTCTAGTAAAAGGGATAGGATTCCTGGTAGAGTGGTTGGCTGACTTAGTTGGTGGGTGAAGTTTTTTTCTTTTTTTTGACAAGTTTAGTCTTCTTTATAGCAGAAGATTCACTTTTCATGATTTTTCTTACCTTTACGGCAGCTTCAATCATTTCTCTGAAAATGACAAGATCAAAAAAATTCTTAGTTGTATTCCCTACCAATTTATCATAGTAGGGAGGATGTAAAGTACATACAAACAACATAGTTGTTTTCTTTTAAATTAAAAGAGGCTGCACTTAAGAATCCATGTCTCTCCACTTTTAGGCATATTCTTTAAAAGACTCCGTTGACTTCTTCTCTATACTTTGAAAGGTTAATCTATCAGTAACCCACTAGGCATATGCTTCTATTGTTGCAAAAATGCATTGGCTAGATTCTACTAGCATTACATTTGATTATAGGCCAAACATTTATACTAGTTTAATGCTGACCCAGTCAAACCTTCCTAGAAACAATGGATGAAAAGCTTGTCATCATGTAAAATAACCTACCATTTTTCATATAAACATCTTGATACGAGCTTTCAGAAGTGGTGCCCTTATATTTCTTGAACTCGGGCATTTTAAACTTTAGTGGCAAGGCCAAAGCAGGAACCAAACTATGATCCTCAACATCCACATTAGTATAAAGCTCATCTTTCTCGATGGTTTTAAGTCTCCATTCCAAAAACTATAATTTTTCTTTCTAGACTTCTACTTTAGTTTTGCCTTTTTGCTTTTTTTTTTCTTCTTCTTCCACGGCAAGAGTTATTGACTCCTGTCATGCAAGTGCTATTCTAGTATCTACTCATTGTGAGAGAGCATTTAGGTTGATAACAAGTATTGGAGGTGATGTAGCTCTAGAGTCATTTTCTTGCACATTTTGTACATTCAAAGTTTGAGTTTCCTGAGTATTGGCTGGTTGTGTCTCAAGCTATACCCCCCGGATGTCCTGGCAAGAATGGTAGTGATACCTTTAGGCTAACGTACTGATTCTCTTGCAATGAGTAACTTCATTAATCTGGTGATATGATCCTACATTTCCTCTTACCTCTTGATCATAGTCTCCTAAAATTGACGTTGACTTTCTTTAAGCCTTTCTAGGTTCGCTAACTGATCTTTAGCCATTTTCTTTGCTCTAGCTCTAGTGTAATAGCGATTATTAAATTGATGTTCGATGCATCTCTCTTGATTTGCAATGTTTGAAACCTTAAAAGGAGGATTCCAAATTTTATTGAATTATAAATTTATTGATGAATGTATGAAAGTGTATGTATATGTATTGATGTATTATGTATAAATGCATGATGTGAATTTATAAATGCACTTTTAGGAATGCTTGCTTTAGTAGAAAATTACAAACTTGTAAATTTTCATTAATTTTATAAAGGGTTACACATTATCAATCATATTTGGATTACATCCAAGGAAAGTTCTAATCTAATCATACTGTTGTTGTACTTGCTCCAAAAACTTAAGTATAATGGGACCAAATTCACTGGTTGGACTAATTTGACTCCTTAATACATGGATCTTTTCCACCATGTTTCTTGCTTGGATGACTACTAAGTGCATCTGCTTCATGAGGTGATCAATGTGATCAATGTAAAACTACCAACCTAGAGATTTGACTTTCCATTTTTCACATTCATTTTGGATTTGGCATAGCCTGTTATCCCAATACACATACATTTTCTGAGAAACTTGAGCCTAGACATTGATATCATGTTCTTGTTGAAGCAGCACTGGTCTTATCTCTTTAATAGTCATGGAAAAAATTTCTTTCTCCTGGAGCAATCTAGACATTCTTTCTCGTTCTTCCCTAAGAGCAGCCCTGAGCTGCTCATTCTTCTCTATAGATCTTTTTAATTGAATACAGGTTTCGGTATATGCCTTTCACTTCCATTCAAAGATGGCAACCTTAGTCTTTCTCTTTAAGGCCTTAGCTTTCCATACCTCTAACTCCTCATGAAGTTTATGCATTTCTTCAGACATCTGACTAAAAGATTTACTTGAACTCCTGGATATACCGGTAAGTTTTATCTTCTTGTTTTGTTCCACCCAATCTTGCTTCATTAAATTTTGTTGTTCCTCCATTTTCTGGATGTCTTTTTCCTAAGCTTCCATTTTTTTTTAAATACATGATTTCCTATTAAAGAGCTTGATTTTCAACAGCTAATCTCTTTTCAATCACTTTCTACATTTTTTTTTTATCAATTCTACTTTAAAAGGTATAAGGGGTTTTGGTCATATAGATACTCAAGGATTAACTTTATCTATACCCAAGATCATCAAATTGCATCCTCGAGTACACCTCCAAGCATCATATCCAACAGTAGTTTGGTCCGTTTAAGTATGTAACCTTGATTCATATTTTTCTCTCCACTTTAAGGCTGTCGATTAAAGTGAACTCTTATAGCCTTCTCCATAAGAGTCTAAATTCATGCTAGCCAACCCAAAAATCATGGGAATAAATTACTGAGATCCACACTATCGACGAACCAAAAATGGTGCATATTCCACTATGCCCCCTAAATTGAGCAAAGGCACAAAAAGTAACTGACCACATCGATACAAAAAAGTTTAGATGCTAACCAAGGGGCCTGCTATGTTTTATCCTTAAAGGTTAATTTTTTCAATGTTTCCACCCATTGATTTTTTGTTCTTGACTTGCGCAAACTTTTATTGAGAAATTGTTGAAGAGGAATGAAATGCAAAATGTATAGTTTAACTTTACTGGCACCCTCGCCTAGGAATGATTTTAGGCCCAAATGTAGAGTAATAATGCACTCCCAAAAAACCTGCCTCATCCTAATTTTCAACACTCGTTTGGCACTCAAATGATTTTCACTAGAATGGAAAGAGCGGGGTGCAGGTTCCTTTTTAATCGATAAAAAAGATCTACCACAGCTACTTCAACATGCCCGAGAATCCATATATAACCAAGGCAAATGCACCAAGGTCTTCTTCCATGTCTAAGTGTTTTTTGGTGTATCCTTTTAGAAACTACCACGAGATAACACTCATACTGCCTTTATGCTCGATATGGTGAGGTGCTGACTAGAGTGATAAATCAAGAATTTGCCTATTTTCTTTTGGAGAGTTGCCTGATTACGCTCTTTACAATAGATAGGTACTCCAACAGCCCTAACCCAAGCAAAAATGCAATCTCTTCTATTGTCAGAGTCATATCATTCTAATTAAATGATAAGCACCTATAGGAAGGATCCCAAAACTCAATTAAAGCACAGACCAATTGTTCATCCATTGGTATTTTGAGTAAAAGGGCACTATGTTCATATTTTTCTGTGAATTGAACCTGCTTCACATTATCCCAATTATCGCATATATCAGCCAACTCTAACAAATTATTTTGTCAGAGATCCAAATGCGTGATTTTCGATAGTTTTGATACAAAATCCCTTGATATTCTAATTTGATTCTGACTTGATATGAACCTCTTCGAATGTCTTGGAAATAACCACTGCATATGCTCGTTCACCCATAAAGTCTAATGGAAATTAAACTAAGCTAAAATTCAAATCTAAGCAAGTGTCCCTAATGCAAGAGGGAAATGAACAAAAAAGAAAGAAATAAAGTTAATATACACAAAAAATAATAAATCCAAAAAACAGTAAAATTTAACATGAAGAAAAATATAACAAAAATATTATATAAATAAACACAACAACCAAGTAAAAGTAAAAGAGAGAAAGATATGTTTATCCGTTATTGTGTTCCTAATTTTTTGGTGATGTCTAGAATAGGGCATGGTTTTAATTGAGAGGTCGCTAAGGTTCACTACATAAGGTTTATGTCGGACCTCTAAATCAGTTCTCGAATTGTTCCCCGAGTTCGAAATGGAATAACAAGGTACCCTATTTGTACCCATCATAGGTTTATGTCGAAAAGGTTTAATTCGAGTAGGAGTATCTTCCACACCCATAATGAGGCTAACACCTTGGGTAGGCGTAGGAATTTACACCCGATAGGCTTTTCACTGACCCAGACAAAGACTAACACCTTAGAAAGCAGAGCTACTTCGCCTCTTCCTAAAATAGTAGGTATTTATGCCCTTTTAAGAGATCCAAAAGAGAAACTATTGCATACGTGCTCAGTGTGTGTGAAAGGATAAACAAATCTTTCTTGTAAAATATGATTAAAATAAAACCCCTATCCTAAATCCCCCAAAAACAAAAAAATAGATTAAGGCGAAAATAAAAGATATTTTTTTGAAATATCAGGAATTATAACTAAATATTTATTGAAACTAAATTAATCAAAATTTATTTAACACTTAATTAATATTTGGCCTGACTCACTAATTTATCCTTAGTGGAGTCACCAAGCTGTCACAGCATGGCCCGGATACGAATCCTGACCAGCTTGACTTAAAATGGTGGATATATCCTTTATTCCTATATATCTATTTATTATTATCTTATATTTTAGGGGCCATATTATTACTATTCTATTATTCTTTATTTTTCATTTCTAGGGACTGAGTTGTTGAGATGAATCGCTTATCAACTTAACCCTAAATAGTTGTTACAAAACGACCATTTATTTTGGAGTCGCCACAATTTATTTATTAGGTGAAATCGACCACCTATCAGAGTTTATGTTTTGAGGGTTACAAAACCACTAAAATAAAACCTGAGGTCTACGTTGATACCGGAGATCACGTGAAGGGGTCTGGGTGTCAGTTACAATCATGAGTAAAGATTGACCCTCTTGTTATGCCTGAAAATATGTACCTTGTTAATTATATATTAACTTAAATTTTGATTTTTTATTTGGTTTCAATATTAAATATTTACTTATAATTCCCATAGTATTTTAATAAACGTATTTATTATTCTGAGAAAATTAGGTTTTATTATTTTTGGAAATCATAATATCATTCGCACGCTCCCAGAGGACCAAGAGGACACAAAAGCTTTTTATCATTCTCTTGCGTACCATGCTAGAGAACCTGTGAAATGCAAAATGTTTTATTTTTACAAAAATTGAAAAACACTGACTTTCATTTTGAAAATGATGTCTTGTTATTAAAATAATCCGCAGAACCCCTCTCATATTCTGGTAGGAATTCCACGTATTAATTTAATGAGGTGACATTGCCTTAGCTTTAAAAACTTTATCCGATTTTATGAAAGTTATTAACCCTAAGACTTAAAAATGGTCCAATATGATGAACCTATTCCTAATGTGTACTGTCAATGAAAGTATCTGAGTAAATACATAGGACTTGGTTCTAATATGAAATTACATAAATGCCTTTAGGGTGTACCTTTGACATAAAAGTATCACAATTATCCCAAGGACTTGAAAATGACAATAAGAATGTGAACCTATCCTAAATATGCACTTTGGCCTAAAACCACCCCGGTGCTTACCTAAGACTCGGGTCAAGGGAAATTACCAAAATGCCTTTAAGATATTCCTTCAACGTGAAAGTATCTTGGTACCCTAACAGACACTAATATGATAATGGAATGACAAATCTATCCTAAATATGCACCTTTGGCATAGAAGCATCCTGGTTACTATTAGGACTTAGTTTTAGGTAGAATTATCAAAATGCCTTTAGGGTATACCTTCGACGTGAAGGTATCTCGACACCCTAATGGACACTAAAATAATCATAAAATGATGCATTTACCCTAATAAGGAAATTAAAGTTCCAAAATTGGCTTAAAATGCAAAAGTTGCAATTAAGCCCTTAAACTTTTAAAAATTTCATTTCGTACACTATGAAGAATCGAGAGAATACGAAAAGTTTTAAAATTTTCTGTACTTGTACGAAAGACATTAGGAATAATAGAAATCTTTAAAAATGACTAAGATGACCATTTTACCCCTTAAATACTACAATTTGCTATTTAGTCCCTAAACTTTTCAAGATTTTTATTTTAGTCCCTACACAAAAAATACCATAAAAAATCATCAAACACATGAAAATAAACGTGAAAAACACAACAAATATATTCATGATGATTCGGCCAAACAGCTTGGCCTTAAAACAAAAATTGTCAACTTTTTGCAAACTAATTCCTAAACTACCTAAATTTGCATTTTGACCCCAAAATTAAAAAACATCATAAAAAATATCAAACCAGGTAAGAATCAACCAAAACAAATCATAGCAAAAATATACATGAAGTTTTGGCCAAGCACTTTTGGCCATAAAACACGATTTTTCATATTTTGCAATTTAATCCTTAAACATTCTAAAATTGCAAAATGACCCTAAAATGTTAAAAGCACCTAAAACAAATTCCAAAATACACAAAATCACTTTCTACACAGCCTATGAAATTATCGATCAAACCAAGAATGGCACAAGAAGTTTATATACTTTAGAATTTAATACCTATATTTTCTAGTATTATAAAATAGCCTAAAAATAAGAAAACATAAAATTATCACTAGAAAATGAGCACAAAATCATTACCAAATCAACTTACCAGATTTGGCTAAGGAAGAAAAATAAAACATAAACATGTTTCGATATAAAAATAAAATGACAAAGAGCATAAATATTTACCATTAAACTTAAATAATATTAAAATCATAAAAAAAATAAATATACTAATATACTAATCAACATATAAACATCAAAACATCATGAAAAGAATAATATAAACATCAACATACCTAAAACAAAATCATAATCAAAACAACAACAATATTAAAAAAAAAAAGGGGAACCAAAGTATAACTAAAAAATAAAAAATAACAACAAATATCACATATATTTATTATCACCATGTTTATCCTTTCAACATGGATGAGAATTCATGAGCCATAACATGGATTTAAATCATAAATCAGAAGAAAATCAAATAAAAATGAAGAAAATCAAAGAGATTATGGTTTATACCTTAAGAAAACTAAGTGAAAACATTTTTGTATATATATATATATATATATATATATATTTTATGTCCAAAATAGCCAAAGTTCCCAAATGAATAAAAGTGTCCCTATTTATAAGGATCAAAGGTTGGCCAAGGCATAAAAGAATGACTTGGCCGAATGGTTTCTACACCATTCTAAAATTTCTTTTATTTTTATTTTTATTTTTATTTTTTATTGCATGTAATTATTGTTTAAAATTTTGATTTGATTTAAATTTATTATTTTTTTGTCTTCTTATGGATTATGTCATCAATGAAATAATTCATTTCTAGAGCATTTTATGTGATATTCATATAATTATACCATAAAAATTAATTAGAAATGACTAAATTGTAAAAATTAAAAATTATGTATTTGAAATAAAATTTCATTTTATCAATTTAATTTATTCTAATAATAAACAAAATTTTTTTAATTTATAGAGAAAACATTAAAAATAGCAAACTCGTTAAATTTTATGAGAAAAACCCTTATTGTGAAAATTTGTTAATTGTAAAAAAATACAAAAGTCATAAAATAAATTAAATTTTTACAAACTGAATCAATATGAATTAAACAATAATATTTGAAGAATTTTAAAAATTATAAACTAGAAAAAATCCTACCAAAAAAATTTAATTTAAGAAATAGAAAAATTCTAAAAATAAATTGAATTTTAAAAAATGACATTATGAATTTAATGAGAATATTTAAAGAATTTTAAAAATTATGGTCACAAAAAAAAATCTATTGAAAAATTTATAAAGTAAAAAACTTGGTATCTTGAAAACGGAAAAATTCTAAAAAACTCATAAAATAAATTAAATTTTGAAAAATTAATTTAATATGAAATAAATAATAATATTTATATAATTTTAAAAATTATAATTTCATAGCGAAAAGTTTTACAGAGTGAAAAACTCTATATTTAAAAAATGGAGAAAATCTAAATTTTATAACAAATAAATGACATTTTAAAAACTGATTTAATAGTGGTTAAATGTGAATATTTAAAGAATTTTGAAACTCAAAACGTGAGAAAATTTCACAAAATATTTATAGATAAAGGAAGGCTTTTATCCTAGAATCGCAAAAAATTAAAGAATTCATTGAAACTTATATAAAATGAATTAAATAAAATATATTATCTAAAATATTAATTTACAAAATGGTAAAAATGAAAATCCGAAATATGAAAATAATTTTTCTCTTATATATTCATCTTGTATATCCAAAATTAGAGATCAAAATATGACTTTTTCTGTAATGTGAACTTATGGTCATTGAAATATGACTAAAATGGTCTTGAAAATGTCTAATTTATCTTTTAAAAAAATTGTTTCGAATGAAGGTGGCCATTAAGTTATCAATCTCAGATATTCAAAATTGCCAAAAAAGAGGCCTGAATGAAATTAACATAAATAAAAATGGCGCAAGACTTACTTGAATCTAAATTTGAGTTTTAAATTAAAATGATCCAAACTCGAAAAACTCCAAACTCAAAAGGTTCTAATCTAAAAAATTCGAGTTCAATATAATCTGAACTCGAAATAACTTGATTTGAACTTATCCAATTGCCAGATTTGCTTGGTCTTAGCTGATAAGAATTTCATATTGGCTTAACTAAATGGCAATAGCTTGGGCTTTCTCCTTTCCTATGCATGTTAATAAAGGTTGCAAAGTTATTTCAAATTCAAAAACCAATTCGAAAATTTTGAACTTAAACTTAGGTAAACTTGATTTGATTAAAAACTCAAAGACTCAAACCCAAAAACTTGAACTCAAAATGGCCTAAGCTTGAAATGATTCAAGGTTAAAATAATTCGAATCTGAAATGAACCAAATCCAAAATGATTTAAAACAAAATGACCTGAACTTGAAATAATCTGAAACTGAGGCTTACTTGATCATAAACCCATAATAGCTTGAATTTAATACTAAAAAAAAGAATGATAGAATTTTTATTGAATAAATTTTATACAACAAAATTTTAATTATCAATTTTATTCTATTTTTTTTACTTTTTTAATCAAAAGTTAAAATTTATTATTTAAAATAAAATTATAAGTATCAAAAGTCAATTATATTTTGTACTTGTAACTTATAAGGATAGTAAAATTATGAGTATAAAATAATTTGAATTGTATAAATAAATCACTAAATTGCCTCAAAATTTTTAAAAAAGTAAACTTAAATTTATATCTGTATAAATATTCAATTGGATGAAAAGGTAAGTGAACAAAAAATATATGGCTACTATTAACCATGACAAAGTTAAAATTAACTTTATTCTACTAAATCATATAGAATCTAATGCGAACCACCAACAAAACCAAAATTCTATCTCACAAATCACTTGCCATAAAAATGCTAGTTAATCTATTTAGTAGGGTAAATGGTTCAACTTGAGATCTAGAGACGGAATAATGAATCTAAATTTGAATACTCGTTTAAAAAAACTAAAATCCAAACTTGCCCAAACCTAATTTGATAAAAAAGTCAAAAACAAAAATGCAATGAAAGGATCCATGTCTCGATAAAGTCCAACCTCATGCTATAATTTGGATTTTAAAAACTCATAAAATGACATAAATAGGTACCAAAATAAACACCAAAATAGCCAGACTTCTCTGCCAATCTTTAGGAAGGGATTTACATGTAGTAAAATATAACAAAATTTAAAGAAATTTAATCACTCATTAATAAGGGATTACCTAACTCTCATAGATCGTAATCTAGAATTAAACCCATTCTTGAAAACACTTGATGAGTGGCAGCAAAGGGTTTTGAAAGGATCTCCGAGAATTCAAACAGCACATGCGTCCTGCCTTTAATAATGATCCACACAGACAATAGTTAGAATCTTTTCTAGGCTCGATGGTTCTCTAGTGCTAGTTAGAAAGTACATAAGGCTTTAACCAGAAGGTAATTATAAATGTTTTCTTCCTTCACATGATCCAAGAACATTTCTAGGATGGTGTTTACGCCAAAGAGGAAGGTGGAATTATTTCCACAAAGAGCTAGAAGGTGGTAATTTTGGGTGGTTCCTTCCTTAAGGGGGCAGCTATGAGAGAATTAGAAATAATTTAGTTTTCTCACATTTTTTATTGTCTCAAAAGTCTCTATCAGTGTGTCTAGGCTCATTAACCTCTCACTCTATCACTGAGCTGAAAATTACCCTAATCTTAACCAAGGATAAGTTTTGATCAAATTTAATTACTTCTCAAAATGAAACTCTTTCTCTTTAGGGAAGTTTAATTTGATCAAAAGACTTCCTTACAATGAATATGTTCTAAAACCTATCTAGATGTGCCATAGGTAGTTGGTAAAGATAAGTTTCTTATGGGATTTTAATTTAAATAATTAAAAGTCATTATTTGTCATATAAATAATCCATAACTAATCTATCTTATGTAATTATCAAATAATTATAAGATAAATAAGAAGAAAGCCAATTTGGCTAATCTAGCTATCCTTTCATGAATTTTATCTTAATAAAATTCATATTCAATTAAAAAAATTTTAATTCAATAATAAGCTTGTTTAATATTAATTATTATATATCCTAAGATTATCCAAGGGATATTTGGCTAAGTCATTATTCACCTAGACATCATATCTTCTAATTTGGACATCATTTGGATAAGATAATCTTATCCACTATGTCCTAAAAAATAACAAAAAAATTTAGATTTCACAAATATGATTTTATTTCTTAAATTAAATCTTAATTAAACTTTTTCAATTAAGTCCTTCATTTAATTACCTTTTATTTAATTAAGTCAAACTTAATTAAATCCTATATTTAATTCAACAATTCTATCTTATTATGTATGACCTATTAGGTTCCCAACATGTTGGCAATGAATACAACTAATCTCATTAATCATATTCATAGATCAAGAGCAGGATTTAGCAACCTATCATGATCACCTAAATATGAAAGAGTCAATGTGACTCTATCGAAACTTTTCAATAATCAACCTACAAGTGTAATACAATCCCTTTACCATATATCCTAAATAAAGCATGAGCATAGTTCAATGTCTACTCATGCTTCACTCCATGCTAGACCTTTCAACTCATGGTCAATGATCATGAACTAATGAGAACAATTCCTCATAATTCATTATACTTTAGCCAAAGAATTTAATCCAATTAACCATAGTAAAGATCATTCAGGATATATCTCTAATGTTATTGGGAGTGGTGAATCCTCTCTGGATTATTCGTCCATCTACTATATGTTTCTCATATGCAAAACCACCCTACAATAAGCATCCATCTATTGTGGATCCGTTTGTGATGGATAAACGCATGACACTCCCCATATGAGATGTCCTGGTATCACAAGTCTAAGGACTACTTACATGACTGGTAAATAAGAACAGATTCCACAAACACTTGAGTGATCAATTCCAAATAGAGTTCTCATACGAGCCATGTTTAATGAATTTGTTTCCATAAGAAAAGCATCCATATGCTATCCGCAAGGATCTTTGTATTTCAACTAATAAGATCAAAAGGTTACATGCATTATATGCATGAAGGCTTAGCAAATGCCAATTTTTATGCATTGTCAATGGCCTATCTTGATAATATGATCACTAGGAATGTTTATAGAAACACAGGTTTAATGCATAAAGATCTTATCATCATAACTCATTACCTAGATCTTTGCAAGGCTATTGTGTTTCATCGGCTTCATCCAATTAGTAATTTCATGACAGTCAATCATGCTACTACATGAGGGATAATTGTGTGTTACTTTAGCTAGAAACCGGTATGCATTTAATTAACTATATAACTTCCTTGTCCCAATCTAATTGGTTTAAGGGCATACACTAAGACTAGAGAAAAACCAAAACCCAAAATGGCTCAAGCCAAAATGATTTAAAATAGCCTAAACTCGAAAAAAAAAATTAAACCCAAGAAAACTCGAGCTTGAAAAAATCCAAGCTTGAAAATAATCGAGTATGAGGCTGAATTAAGCCCAAAAGCTACCTAATTACAAAACCAAGTTTAATATTGAAAATAAGAATTATTGAATAGTAATTAAATAATTTTTTAAAAACAAAAACTCTAACTATCAATTTTATTCTAGTATATTTTTTACGTATTTAGTTAGAAATTAAAATTTAATAAATACAGTAAAAATAATAATTTTATCAAAAAAAATTGTATATTATATTTTATTCTCTCATTTATGTATGAAGACACCATCTAAATAAGTATTGCCTAATTATCAACAATTAATTTAAACATGTGTAGGTAATTATTTATGTGTACATAATTAAGTTGTGAATAAAATATAAGTTTTTTTCTTACAACTATAAACAATAAAATGTTGATTACGTTTTAAAAATCTTTTAAAAGAGATTTTTTAGTTTAAAGTTGAAAGCATATAAAATGGCGATTATTTTTTTATATATTTCATTGTTCTTAAATTTTATATTATTTTCTCTCATATAATTGTAAATGTAATATGTTTAAAGTTGTTTACAATAATATACTAAAAGTCATATTATCAACTAATTAGTTGCAAGCCTGAAAACAATCAGACAAATAATTTTATATAAAATAATGAAATAAATAAAATTAATAGATCAAAAGCTTAATTAATATGAGATCCAAGACATGATAGTTATATTATTGATTGTTTGCTTTTCTCTAGACTTAATCAATTTATACGTATTTTCTTATTCTTTTAGAATTCAGAAATTTCTTTTCTTAAGCAATTATATTGTAATTAAGACAATCTAATTATCATGTTTGTGTGAATTTATATATCCTGTGACATGTTCATGTCCAAAAATGCCGTCATCCTCATAAATCATTATACATCTCATCCTCATTGGTCCTTACTATTTAAAATTTGCAATTCAAACGGTAAATTATTGATCATGTTTTGTTAAAAAAATTAATTTAAAGTTCAATTTAAACTATTGAGACAGATAATTGAGCAATGATTATTGGTATACCCTTTTTTTTTTTTGCCTTTTCTTACTAGCTTTTAACTTTAATCTTATTTCTTCTTCGAAAATAGTCATTTTTCAATTTTGATTTGATAAAGCTTGTAATTATATTTCTATATATGCTTAGTATAAATCATAATATATGTTAAATATTTGAGTTTGTTGAATCAGTTATTTTAAATATCAATATAATAATATATCATATTTTTTATAATCAATTCAAACAATATTGATTTTACAAAATAAATTAATTTCTTATCTTTTTTATGTTAACAAATATTCATGTTAATGTACAAATATAACTAAAAGTCCAAATATAAAAGGACCTAAAGAAAATGCCAAACCTCAAAAGATCCAAGTACAAAAGAATTTTAACTCTAAGAAAACCAATTTGAAAAGACTTAAGCCCAAAAAGCCTAACCTAATATAACCCAAGCCTTAAATAACTTGATCCGAACTCATCCAATTGCTACCTCTAAAAAGATAAGGGTAGCTTCAATTAATTTAATTTTATCAAAAATAAACCTTCTAATGAAGATAAACCTCAATTAATTTGGCATAAGTTTTATATGTAATATTTCTCTTGTCTAGTATAGGATTTCGACATATATTAAATATTCACAAATTTTAGCATATAATAAATCATTAATTTTCATCTTTGCTCTAACTTCAATTTTATTAAAAGTAGATAAGCACATGTAAAGGTCGAAAACAAGATAAAAGGCACCTTGTTTGTTTCTAAAATTTTAAATATTTTTATTTTAACATAAAATA
>JBBYHK010000022.1:6269275-6307080 GCA_038382065.1 Adansonia grandidieri
TAAATTCTTTTAAATTCTTTCATAACATATTTTATAATGTAATAAATGATAACCAATTACTAGAGTAACCGATCAAAACCAGATGATAAGCTCACCAAAATTCAAAACTTTTGGAATTGAAGGGTGACAATGACACCATTGATTTAGCATGTAGCAATAAATTAGGCAGGCAAGCAGGCACGACGAGCACATGCTCCTGTTAACATTACATTAGAATGCATGTGATGCGAGGTGAGGTGGGTTGATCAGCATGGCATGGCTGATGGCTTCATGCTAGATTTGGGATGCATTTCTCTTTCTCAAAATATAAATGCCCCTATCCCTTACCGAAAACCACTGTCACAAAAGCAGGCGGTGCTGCAAATGGGTACTGTTGGAAGGGAAAACACAAAAATACGTAGAAAACAGTTCCATGCTGTTCGATCCAAGGTCGATGGTAGAAACAAAACACAAACATATCGATAGGAATATAGCGTAGTACATGAAAAAAATATAAAGAACAAGAAGTGCTTATAATGGAGGTAGTGTACAGACACACTAAAGATGTATAAATAGCAACAGCAGTAGTAGTACATGGAAATTATAATGGAAGTGTGTGTATATATATATATATATATATATATATATTTGTACCCATACACAGTATATGCACCTGATTAGAATCAATCTCTGTTGTACCTTTGGCTTTTCAATCACATTCACATACACGTCTTATGACATTTGATATAACTACACTCATTAATTGCTGCAGACTAGCCCCGATACATTTAGGCATGCAAACAAGTTCATAAGCATGAGGAAGCTCCCCGCCCTGGGAACACAAAAAAAAATGCATCACACTGCTATCTCAACTAAAGCTCAGACATCATCACTGTCCCTACAAAGAAACCTACCCACATAAATGAAGCTCTCCAACTCTAAGGGTTCAGTTCCCCTATTTACACCTTCCAATGGCAAAACAGCCAACAGAAAGTTCAGGAGGAATAATGCCCCACTAAACCATTGGCTATAGCAGCATCATCCAAAACGAATTACTATGCATGATATATCATCTTTGCTCTTTCTTGCCAATGCTTCACTTGTTAATCGTTTTGCTGCTGCTTGGGGATCCTTTATGGATTTCACCAAATTAACTGCCTCTTCATTCGTCATTACCTGCCAACCAAATCAAACTAGTTATTTCTTGATTACCTCTAATGAGAACACCCTAAGTATCAAGCCTGGGCCACTCACACCAAACATAGAACTAAATAAACCCTATGCCATTTTCATTAATGCCTATTTACACTATGTTATATCATTTCCTGCTCAAATAAGTCGTCCCTACAAAACCGATGAAGACTTAGAAATATATGAACAATTGTAGCAGAGCAGGTAAAAAGACCACCACAGGGCTTTGTTCATGGCTAAACATGACAAATCATTTCCCTAAAACCAGTCCATATATTTATTAAATGATTCCATCATTCAAAATGTACCTGGTTTACTTCCATTATTAGTTAACATCTGAAAGAGGATAAATGACTAGAACTAGATTAGTTGGTATCTATTAAATGTTCCAGGGTTCTTTCAAAAGAAAAT
This sequence comes from Adansonia grandidieri, assembly GCA_038382065.1. Lineage (NCBI taxonomy): Eukaryota > Viridiplantae > Streptophyta > Magnoliopsida > Malvales > Malvaceae > Adansonia > Adansonia grandidieri. The sequence goes on from JBBYHK010000022.1 coordinate 6,270,857, forward strand.
ATGTCCCCTTAAGCAGCCCTTCAGTGGAAATGAATCAATAAGACCTTTTTGACAGCTGAAATCTTCCAAAGTCCTGCTAAGAAACTAGTAGTAATGAACATGACTTGTTAAAAAGAAAGAGAGAACCCATTCTTTCTAGCATATCGATTTGTAGTCGTGTTAGAGTGAAGTTGGTGTTTGATAATAAAAAATTTTTGATACTAAAAAAGTTAAGCACAAAATTTGTAATACCATGGTGTCAAATCGATTATTATCTTATACATTAGCAATAGAGCTTTTAACTACATAAGAAAGTTTATATAATCAACACATGTTATACGGGAATTTACTAATTTCCCTAGTTATAGCCAAAGGACATGGGGCAACCCTAGAAACCTACTTGGGAGTTTAAAAATCTAACATTGACAAAGAGGATAATTTTCCACTCTAAATAGTGAAAATATATTATCAAAATTGTTCAATATACTGCTAAAATTAAACACTAGAATTACTTTTATTGTTTTTTTCCGTTGTATAGTACTAAAGGAGAATAGTTGACTGGAGATTTTGTATCTTGTAAGTGTTAAAAGGGGAAGAACATTGATTTAAAAAAGAAACGATACAAAAATAAGGTAAAAGTTTTGAAATAACATTTAATTATTCTAATAAGTAAATTTATCTCCCTGACATTTTAACAATTTTTTTCTTTCTTGGTACAAATTTTCATCGTTTTTAATTGAAGATCTCCCATGAAATTGTCACCAAATTGAGTTAATAAATGCATTAAAGAAAAACTAAACAATTGACAATTCAAAACTCAATGAATACAAAATTATCGAGGATTTATCTAACACCACCACATGGATATTAACAATCAATTCAAGGATTATCTAGTTTTTATCTAACAGATATTAACATTCCCTAACATCAATCAAATACATTTTCATGCACAGTCACCAACAGCTATCATCAAGCAATTCTAACTAAAGAATACCTTAATTAAACAAAAAAAAATAAAAGCACAACCCAGCATTTGCCAGACAGTTCTTACTATAAGTATTAACAAAATAAAATTAGTAAGACAAATTTATCAAGATATTGACTATACGCAAATAATTATAAGCCATGTACTCTTAAAATGTCATAGATCAATAGCTATATCAATTTTGGGAGAAAATGCAAAGGGCATAAAAGCATGTGATCAAGGTTATTAAAGAGCTCAAAAGATCCAAGCTTTCTCCTTGACGTATTCAATGTGTGGCAATAAATAATAAATTTAAAAAATTATAATTTTATTACTATTGATGCAAAGGAAGTTTTTCATGTTGCTTTTTAATTTTATTATTACAAAGGAAAAAAACATTCCCAAGATAAGTCATTAAGGACCTTAACCACGTTATGCATACATATCTCTCAAATCAAAAGACTAGTCTGAACAAGAGCATTCGAGAATTCATTTAAATTGGCTATTTTGATTTATTTGGTAGGTTCATTGTAGGACCTTAACCATGTTATGCATACATATCTCTCAAATCAATAGCCTAGTCTGAACAAGAGCATTCCAGAATTCATCTAAATTGGCCGTTTTGATTTATTTATTAGGTTTATTGTTTTACGTTAGTTAATGGTTAGTAATTATGTTTATATTTACGTGATCAAGTGACTAGGATGTAATCCCTTAATGAGTTTAAATGGGGTTAAATGGGATTTAAGTGTATCCAAGGGCTAGGATCAAAGCTGCTGAAACCCTAGTACAAGTCTTTTAGACACATTATGCAGCCATATAACATTTAAAATGTTATTTGTTATTGGTTCTACAACATTAAACCCTTGTTATCTAGCTCCAACTTCAATTTTACATAAATCATCAATTTCAGGCCTTTATTCTCAGGGGCAGATCTAAAGGCACTGGCAGTTTAGAAAAACAATGAACACTATGACCATTTTTGCCAGTTCAGAAGTTTCTCCACACATATGTATGTGTGTGCGCGTGTGTGTATAACACCTCCTACTACAGAAGAGTTTCTGGCTTCTATTCTGGTTTTGTATGTCAACAACCGTCACTGATATTGCTACCACAACAAACCAAGTCAAGTGCTCAAGACATGACCATGACATTACCATTATCACGGCAATCACAACCACATCCATTATAGTTGCTTATATGGTCAATATCACAAGCACAATTAGTAAAATTAGACACCAGCATAACCATCCCTCGTATACTCTTTACTTGTTACCATCATCACCTCTATCCACCAACAAAGTGGTATGTGACCAACTTTTTTTTTCACACCACACTCCGTTATAACATATTATACATTCTTCACTTGTAAATTGCTGTAGCTATCAAGCTAATAGAACAACTTCAGTGCTACATATAATAACTAAGAACTAAATATTTCTAACAGCACTAATCTTTTATTTTCAACGATTAATGGGAAGGTTTCGATTACAATCCAGTGATCCTTGCCAAAATGTCCAGAGTTTGTGAGGAAAAACTCCAATAGCACATTTAAGAGGGCAGATTTTTAAGATAAGGAAAAATACCTTCATACTTACGATCTGTAATTCAGAAGCCTAGCGATTCAAACTCATTAAGAAATCACATACTAGTCACATTAACACTTATAAAATTAAAAAAAAAAAAAAAATGCTTGGTAATAATCTTCAGTAACTATAGAATTTTAAACCTGGCAGCTGGATACACAAACCCCACCAAATCCTAGCCATTAAATCTCATAATGAGATCAAATGCTAATCATTTGACCACTTAATAAAATAAAAACATAATTACTAACTAATAGTGATAACAGTAAACTTAAATGGAAACATATCAACATAAACAATTAGATCATTTCTAGAATGCTTATGCACTATTCCAACAAAAATCTCAAGTTCCAACTGCTGCGGCGCGACCGTAATTCTCTTTTGTTTAACAAAGTGAATTTGTACAGCTTCTAGGCATATCAGATTTATTCACATGATCAGTTTGTTAAGAAACTAGTTCGAACTGGATCATATAACAATGGTCAAACTCAGCAAATAAAAAAAAAGACAGAAAAAGTTCTTTTTTAATCAATCGAAATATGAATATGCAGTCCAATTAAAATTTGGCTTAAGTGTTTAAAACAAGACTTCTTTAAACAAGAGACAAATATGATATCTCTTCTCAATTAGGCTCCACTCAAATTATGTGTTCTTAGAGTATTAAATAATGAGCTCTGCCTTACTGAAAAAGCTGGAGTATAATCTATTTGACAATGGAAGGTGAATTGACCAGATCTCAAATTATTGATGCAATTGACATGCTAAGCTTAGGCATTTGAATTCTTGACCAAGTTCAAGCTGAGCTGAAGCAAATATTTAAACCTTAAGTCAAATTCAAGCAACTTATTACTTGGAGTAGGCTGGTTATTCAATTGTCTGGATAAACTTGTAAATAGTATACAAGAAGAAAATGCTCATATGCCTTCAGAATTTAGCATGTCTCCCTCCATCTCTTCCACTAAATCAAGAGAGAGAGAGAGAGAGCGAGAGAGAGAAATTAGACAAATAAGAATACCATAACATATGACTGCGGTTAAGGAATGTGTCCTAGAATTAGTGAAGTATAAAAATAAAGATGACACATTTCTCTAGTCTTCTCAGCCCTATCAGCTACTTTGAGGCAAAAACTATAATATCTATGTTATTCACTATTGAGGCTCGTTTACTGGGATAATTCTATTCAACGTTAATAAAGTTGTTCACAAGAAACCATTATCTCAGAGTAAGGCTGTTGACCAGATTTTTAACTCAACTTCTCACACAGTTATATTAAAGGAATGATTAATTAACAAGTCCAATGAGCGATTTCTTGGAACAAATCTGTCAACATTAAAACTATATTAAAGGTTTGTCAGAGATCAGGTCTTCAAATAAGCACAAAAAACAGAATTGAGATTGTTAGCAAGCTCTGTAAAACAGAATTCAGATTAAGATATCAGCTATTTCAGCAAGAGGGGCTCTCTCTCTCTCTCTCTCTCTCTCTCCCCCCCCCATTGCCCAACTCCCACTCAGCCCCTTATGAAAGAAGAAGAAAGAGAGAAAGAAAGAAAGAAAGAACTTGAATAGAAAATTTGAATTTGTAAACACAACTAAACTTTCCCAAACTTTAAAAGAGAGAGTAATCCTGTTCCATGATTGGACAAGATTACAATGATGCAACCTATCCATTTGGGCAGTCCCATAATAAATTTAAAAAAAAAAAAAACAAAAAACAAAGACAAAAAGGAAAACTTATTCTTTAAGAAAATTTTGAAACTTCAACTAAGAATGCACCAAGCAGAAAAGTGCATTCAACATTTCATTTCCAACATTAAGAAATATAGAGAGAAAGGTGCAGAAAGTATCTTGCTTTCATCTTTACAGAAGAAAATTACAAGATGGTTTTCCAAAGCATTAATGCATAAAAAATTTTACCCCTGACCAAGATGTACTATATATGTGATGTATGATGCAAAAAACTTACTTGGGCAATTAAAATACTGATTATTTTTATCCTGTAATTTTACTACTTATTACTGACTTAATTTAATGTTTATACAGATATGGATGTAGAATTTTTAGATTATTATTATCTTAACCAGTGTATTGCTTATTTTCCTAATGCTAAAGCATTTCTTTGTTGTTTAGTATTTTGTATTTCTATTGAAATTTAAGGTTTAGTTTATGGACACCTATGCTCTTCTATTTTCAGGAGGTTTTGGATTTATCAATTATTGAAATTTGGGAATTTGAAATCATAGCATTGATTATTCTCCTCAGGTTCTTTTATTTTTTTTAGCCTTTTCCTCTTCTTTTTGAGGAGAATGATGAGCCAGGGATGCAGTCTACCATCCCCCAGTCTTCAATGTTCTTTATTCTAAAAATGTGTCCAGCTCTTTTGTTCAATAGAAAACTTAACATACGTGCAATTTCCTTACCTTTGGGTGCTCCATGCAGCACATAACTGGAGATGCAGAATAGAGATAAAAGAAACAGACTAAACTGACAAATGCTACAAACAATAACCAATTTAACAACTGACCTTCCACAATCCATCACTAGCCAGTATTACAAACTCAATAGTGGAGTCTATTGGGACATGTCTGACATCAGGTTCTGAGCTTAAATGAGCTTTAAGGCTCTGATCCCCAAAAGCCCGTGCTACTGCAAGTTGACCATTAACCCTAGGCACATCACCTGAAATACGAATCACATTTTCATCATCAAACTATTTTGCAACTAAACAATCACATATAGGTGATGTAGCCTGCCAATTGTATCGATGTGGCATAAACAGTTTGGAATTATCTTAATGCAGAGAGTAATAAATGGAAAAGACATAACATGTAGATTACCAGGAAGTGTTGTCACAAAGCCACCCTGCTTCTCTATCCTTCTTCGTTCAGCATGTGGCTCGTGGTCCACTGTAATTTGATTGGCAGAGCCCCTCTCACACACAACAGCTCTAGAGTCACCAATGTTTGCTACCCATAAATCTTTGCCATCAATGACAATTGCAGTTACGGCAGTAGAGCCGCCAGGTCCTAACTGCATAGAGTTATCCAATATAAACTTATCCGTGGAGCGGTATGCATTTCGTATTGCTGCCTCAGGGTCTTTCCAGAAATTTGGCTGTATCATATGCATACGGGGAGGTGAAAAACAATTTATGCCATGCGTAATATAAGAAGCAATTGGAAAACAAGGAAGCTGATGGGAAGAAAAGATACCTCTTCGAGTATGTTGTTGAAAAGGTTATCTTTCAAATAACTAGGCACGCGATCCCCCAAGTGACCATCAAAGATTGCAAACAATCCAAGGGTATGATTCCTCTTTTTTCTGTATTCAGCAACATGGTAATCTTCCATATCATGGCCAGATCGACCTTCCACTAAGTGGAACCCATGGGAGACTTTGCTACTTGATGACTTGCTTTTCCCTTTTCCCCCTTTCCCATTGTCTGATGAGGATGATTTAAGGCAGGCAACATTCTGTAATCCAAAAATAAATTCACAGCGCTTCATAAAAATCAAGCAATAAATTAAGTGATGGATGTTTATTTCAAGTTCATATGAACACACGCACACACACACACACGTATATTTGAATGTGTAAGTAACAAGTCAGTCCAAGTAATTGAATAAAAACTAAAACGTAAAAGAGCGAGCAGGCAGGCATGTATAAGAAATGAAAACAAAAAAGAGGTAGAGGGTTACCTTGATCTTGGTAAAAAAGCCGACTTCTTTAACAGGGCGGGAAGCGCCTGCAACAGAAGAATGTTTGCTCATGTCTTCAACTTCAACATACAAAAAATACCAACTAGTTTCTTTCCTTTCCTTGATATGGTGCTGTGTTTGGATAAATTAGCCAATACCCCCAGACCCAGAGCCAGAGGCAGAAGAACGAAAATGAAGAAAGGTCAAACAGAGGAATAAGGGTAATATTACTATCAACTTTCAGAAGGTATGATTGCAATACCCAAAACTGCCTAAAACACAGACTACTTATTTCTAATCCTATTTATATCATGTACTAATTTCCGCTACCAATTAAATTAGGATCAGAATAAATAAATATTGAAGAATTGATAAAGGTTGGCTGACCATCTCAAACAATATTATGTAAAAAATAAAAATTAGAAATAAAAATAAAATAAAATTTTCTACTACAAAGCCAAAGCCAAAGCCATATGCTGCTTTTTCTTTGCTGTTTGTTTTATTATATGCTGTATTATAATCGATTGTTTTGTATGCCATACATTCCCTTGACTTTCTTTTTGGTTCAAAAGAAATAATTATGTATAAAGAAATAAAATAATAAAATAATTAGGAAGACGGCGAAGAACAGTCGTGTTCTCGAATGGTCCGTTTGGTTTTGAGATTGGCGTCGAAATTCAACTTTGACAACACCCACCCACAGATTAGAAAAATTAAAAAAATAATAATTATTATTATTATTATTATTTGTAGAGTGCTTTGGTTTTTTCATTTATATTTTTATTTTCAATTCAGACTCTGATATTTTTGTAAATTTTTTCTTGTTAAGGGTTAGGGATTAGGGGGCACTCCTTGTTTTGAACGTTGAAATAATTTTGTTTAAATAAATAATTAAAACGATGACGTCAGATTCCGCGTGGGGTAGGGCCCACTGCCCTCTGCCTTTCTTCCTTGAAACTTCCGGCGATTGTGACTTTGTTGCCCAATCTCTTTTCAACTCTTATCAAAATAGGCTCTTGGAAAATTAAACTTGGCTGTGCTACAATCCATACAAATTAATGGGCTGTGATTTTCATTAAAAAATATATATATTGTATGAGCGTAATAGGGCATACATTTACTTCAAATTTGATGAGCTTATATCAAGCGTATGTTTGATTTAAATCACGAGTAAAATAAATAAAATTGATTTATTTAAAAGAGGTAATAATTATTTATTGAGAAAAAAATTACTTTAAGAATTTGTTTGGATGAAAAATTTTAAAATTTTAAAAAATTTTAAAATGCTAGCATTTTAGTATTTATCAATTCAAAATATTAGCATTTGTAATTGTATTATTTAGATAAATATTTTTTAAAAAAAATTTTGAATGTTGGAATTTGATGAAATAAAAAATAATTATAAATAATAACATTAAAAATAAATTCAGAAAAAAATGCAATTGGATGTTACTAGATTTGTAAAAATGTATATAAATTTTTGATGACATAAAAAAATAAATTTTAAAATGAATTTATTTAGTTAAAATTGAAAAAATTAATAACAGTGTTAAAAAAAAGAAACATAATAAATTTAATATTTTAGTAAAAAATTAAGGAATTTCACAAATAGGTGGAGTTTGAAAAAGGAATTTAAACTATCTAAAATTTTTATTTTAAATTCTAAGAATTTTAAAAATTTTATTTTTATTTTGCTAGGCAAAAAAAATTTCATTTTAGAATTTTAAAAACATCTTTACAAATGAATTTCCTCCTTGAAATCCCTTATCTAAACATATTCTAAGAGATTCGAATCTTTTTTGTTGAGGATTTGAGTCCCATAGTGTTTCATTCCACTGAACCTAATTGGTGCTATGGCTACTTCATTCTATTCTAGCTCTATTACATTCTTACAGAATAACTATTACATTACACCTATATTCCATTCCAGTAAACCAAAAGTATGATTAGTGGAATATGTGTAAATTTATATTTTCAAAGGCAACGAAATATTTGACATAGAGACAAAAAAAAACTAATGGATAGTAAATCTTCATTATAAATCAAACATTATTATAGTTACATAAAAAACCAACAAAACATGAAAGAAATAAAAACTTAAGAACATGGATTTATGTGAAGATTGTATTCTTGTTACAATTATGGACATTAGGATGGCATTAGCTAGTGTCTAGCAAAATTGAGTATGGCCGAACAAGTTAACTTTTAGGCCATACCAAATCTTCTTAGACAACTAGTTTTATGACCTACAAGTAGACTTAACTCTATACCTAACAGATAAAGCCACAAAGTGGTGACATTTTACTCTTATTCAATTGTCCAATTGCCTATTGTAGACACCTAATTTTTTTCAGTCCTTAAATAATTAATTCTCTTTAATTTTTGGTCACTAAAGAATATTTTGTTTCTTTAATTTTGGATTGTATATTTTTGGAAGGATAATGGAAGGATAAAATTACAGAAATTAGATCATTGGATTAAAGGAATTGAAAAATAGGTTGTAGTAGAATTAGTGGGAGGACTAAATTGAAAAATCAAAAGTATTAGAAGATTTGAATTGAGGAAAATTTGGGGGAAAGATTAAATTAAAGAAATTAAAGTATGAAAAAGTAAAATTAAGGAGTTAAATGGCAAGAGAAGTGATAGGGTAGCATATTAAAAGTTGGAGTGATGGAAAAGTAAAATTCAAGCTCGAATTGAAAAATAGATAATGCAAGGACTAAATTGAAAATGATCCAAAAGTTATAAAAGAAAAAAAAAAACAAATTGGAGGACCAATTCATGGAATTGAAAAGGGAAGAGTTGAAATTGTTGAAATTAAGAAATCAAAGAAGTGTAATTGAAGATCAATTGAAGAAATTAAAGTGATAGAAGGATAGAATTGAAGGAGGGGCCAAATTGAATATGGTCAAAAATTGGAAGGCCAATATTGGGATAGCGGACGCCAAATCAACTAATAGTAAAAGTGTATAATTGAAGAGCCAATTAAGAGAATTAAGATAATAAGTATTTGGAATTTAAAGCTTATTAGAGAAAAATTATAAAAGAGACCAAAGTAAGGGAAATCAAAATGTTGAAAAAATTCATTGTGAAGCCTAATTGAAAGGGAAATAATAAAGATAAAGAAAATTCATAAAATTACTAGGATAGAAGACCTAATTGAAAAAAATTCAAAAACATGGAAGGTGAATTTCCTAAATAAAAAAAATTATTATGTTAATAATGTTAAAATAAATTGAGGATGGCATAGAGACTATACCTAGGAAAATTTTAATAAAAAGTAAGAGTAAAGGACAAATGAGGGATGAAAATGACACTCTTGGGAATAAGGAGTGAAAATAAAGAAAATAGGATTAAGCGAGGACATTAGGTGGCCATATAGTACATGAGGTGTTAAGCTTAGATTAATAAAAGACCACCAAAGGACATGAGTTGGCAAAGGGGGAGGCTAGGCTTTGAGAGGTTGGAAAAAAAAAAAAGAAAAATAAACAACATTAGGATGTTACTAGGGCCATTTAGCAAAGATGTTTAGAGCTTTCACCAAAAAATGAGAGAAAAATAAGAGGAAAAAAAAAAGAGTTTGTTGAAGAGTTTTTTAAGTAGTCTTTTAGGTATTTTCTATTATTCTTTTCTCTTGATTTTTTTTAATTTACATGGATGTACATCATTTTCTTCTTCCCATGTTTTCTTTTTTGATTTTTTTTATTAAAAACAATGGCTCTTATCTTAAAAAAGAATAAAATGTTTTTGAAATGTTTTTTTTTTGAAATTTTTTTTTAAAATGTTTTGTTAAACTTTATTCTACATATCCATTTTCTATCCACTTCAATAATTGTTTGTTGTAGTGTTTGTGAAAGTAAAAATGCCCTAGTACCAACTAGATTGGCTTACAGGCATACAATAATGCAAACCCATCACCACATCGTATTGATACAAGGTGTTCTTTCTTGTTAGTGGCACGATTGACAATCATGAAACCATTAATTGGATGAAGCCCATGGAACACATAAGGCCTTTTAAAGGAATTGTCATGAGTTACAATTATGGGATCCTTATGCATCAAAGCCATGTTCCAAAAACTCTTCTTAGTCATTGTATTGCCAACACATGGCATTGTCAATACTCAAAGACTAGCATATATTTTGCCTTTTTACTTATGAAATAAGAAATCGATCTCATAGGTTAAAGAATAAAAGATAATTTGAAATACAAGGTCAATAATCTTATCAAGGCTAGGTTGTAATGTTTCGAGTAAGGGAAAGCCAAATGTCATAGAGCACTTAATCATGAGGATATTATGATAAAAGGCATACGAGGTTAGATGAGCATTAAGGAGTAACAAGTTCTGGATAATGAAATTTTTGATGATCACTTGAAGAAAACTTGTCTCATTTTAACATCCATATGAAATAAATAACCTTGAATTTTAAATGCTTTGTGTCATATAATGTCTTGGTAATAAATTAAATTTTCAAAAACAAATATGGAGAAGTCATTCCTTGAAGTTTTTGATAAGAACAATAATAAAGTATTTTCCAAAGAAAATTCCTTTATAAGGAAATAAGGAGAGTTTAGAGAATATTGATGATCATTGTTAGAAAAAAGTCAATACCTTTGCTCTTCTCTTTTGAGCTTTATCATTCTTAGATTTATAACTAGTCAACATATCTAGTGCTTTAATGAAGAATAATTTTGAATTTTGTAAATTAGTGTCACTATTGGATGACCCAAAAGAGGGAACTTTAGCATAGGCAATGAACAATGGAATGAACATTTTGAAAAACTATTGAGATCCTTGGAAACCAAATTAATGAAATACTTTTCTAAGAATCTAGATTACAATGACTTGATGTGCATAAAATTATGCCAAAGCCATCTGCATCCTTTCTAATAACCATAAAAGCATAATTCTTTGATCATTTCAAAAACATCTCTAGGCATAGTTGTCAAACTAGATCATCTCATGTGAAACCTAGTTTAAGCCATATTCTTTCTTGTCACTTCAAGCAACCCAAGATAAAAATTAGCTGTCTCAATGTAAACATCAAGAGATAGAGCTTGGAGTATTCTTTTCAACATGAATTTCATTATCATATGATCTTTCATTAGTGTGGTGAATCAAAAGGGATATGTTCCTAAATATGTTGAGAAAAGATGAATAAAGGCATCGATTTTTGAGGTATGCATCAACATAAACAACAAAAATAGAAGAAAAAAGTGCAAAAGAAAAAGTAAAAATTGAATGCAACGTCATGTGATTAAGATGTTTAAAATTATTTTAAGAAAAAAATGAACTTTTTCCTTCCAAGGAAAGGGTTTTCAATTTAAATGGTTGTATTTAAAATAAAAATTAGCCATCTTTCACTATTTTTCATAAGTATTAAAAGAATCTCCTTTTTGTCCTTTTTGAGCCAAATAAAAATTCTTTCATTTCTAACCTACCTTCCATATTAAGGGGTAATAATGAAGAAAGATCATTTTGAGAAACATAAAAAGTAAATTATATGCCTTATGTCATAAGGAAAATATTAAAATGAATTGAGAATTCCTTTCATAATGATAAAATAATAAAGAAAAGACAAATAAAGAAAAAAAAGAAAAAGATGAGAAAATTAAAGGGAAAATATAAAATGTTTTGAAAATAAAAAAGATAAAACTCCTTATGAGATGAAATGATCTTTGGTTTAACTATTTTTAAACACATGATTTATGTTTATTTGTTTTTTCATTTTAAACCCTAAATCTTGGCCTATGCTATATACCTTGCAAAACTATTTTGATAAAAAATGGCTATTTGAATTGATGGGCTCATTTATTAAGAAGTTCTTATCAGTGAGGTTTACATCTCTCCTTTGTTAAAACTACTTTTTGTATAAGTTTTGAATTCTTAAGTGCATGATGAAGCAATAAACGAATAAAATAAAAATGAAAGAATTGAAGCTTTAGGCTGAAAATATGTATAGGCAATCTATAGTAAAATAGGAAGACTTTTTATGCCACTGATGGCATTACTAAAACCATGCCAAACGAGGAAGTCATCTTGAAGAAATTTAAAAACATCTAGAAATTCTTAAGTATCTTAAGATGGTAGCTGTTTGAAAACTAAATTTGTTCCCTTTTCCAAATCAAATTTATAACCTTAAACTTGCCGTGAAAATATTAATGCTTGTCAGAGTGCTATCATTTAGGAAATTAAAAAGAGTGTCAAATTTGTTTGATCTACAAGGAATTCATGTTTTTAATGGTTTTAGTTGTGAGCTTAGAAAAATAAGGTATACATTTTAGTTGTTGTGATGCTTTCATGAATTAACCAAAATACTTTTCAATTTAATATAAATAGACAAATTATATTCGAAAAAGTTTCTAACAATATATCATTAGTCTTCGATAGACTTGACTATTATATATGTAAAAGGGTGATCTTTCTTTGGCTTAGAAGTTTTCACTAGATAAGCATTTTGAAGAATAAAATGAAGAACAATGAAAATATTTTGTCCTATAGTGCAAGCATTTTAAGAAAGCAAATAAAACTGATATCTTAGAAAAAAATGAGAGCTCTTTTAATTGAAACACACAAAACTAAGATAAGTCTTGGCACACAGAATGAAAAGAATAACTGAAAACTTCAGACAAACTATTATTGATGAGAGTTTGAAAACTATTAAGGCAAAGAGATATTGAAAGATTTGAAAGGGATTGATTAGTTATGGTGTGTGGATGTTCAACATGCACCTTGATTTGAAAGGAAAATGAATTGGAAATAGCTAAGCCAAATTTATGGAAAAAAAAAAAACCAATCAAGATTTAAAGGGTTTTGGTCATTGTATAGGCATTTGAGCATTTGCATCATCCATAGGAATATACATCATTTTGGTCATCGCATTCATTTTCATTATTGCATTTATATCATTCATGAGCATATGCATATTTTAAACATTGCATTCACCTTATTTATGGGTATTTGTATTTGCATAATTTAATGAAGCATTTGCATCATTTGTGGGTAGTAGCATTGGTATCATTTTATGAAGCATTTATATCATTTGTAGCTATTAGCATTTGCATTATTTCATGAAGTGTTTGCATCATTCATAGGTATATGCATTGGCATCATTTCAAGAAACTATTGCATTTGCATCATTTAATGAAGTATTCACATTGTCCATGATATTTGCATATGAAATCGTGTTGTTAGGAATGCTCTAAAGATGAAATACATTTTGATGTATTTCTTTAATTTAAACTGATTATTTATATACATATATATTCAAGTTATCATTATATCATTGCTATTTTATCCCCATTTAGATTTACATGTTAAAGTAAATGTAAGAAAATATGGCTCATTGACTACTTGTGTCTATATTGTTAGAATGTTATATATAATGGACATTATATGCAGGAAGACAACATTCTAAGGTAAATAGTCTAAATTGATAGTCCATAGTCCATGGGGTTAATGTGAGCAATTAACCCATGTTAAGACTATTATCTAAATCCAATTGGGGAGATGGCTTGTCTTGGTCATCTAGAGCGGTTTGACTCTTAAGTAAATACCTAGATTTATTACCTAGTGGTGGTGATATGTTGGACTAGACCAAAGTGCAATTAGTTTACTAATAACTTCATTACATGGATTAATTCTCTTTCGATGTTCATTATGTAATTACCTTAATCTTAAATAAGTAATTGACTCCATGTATATAACTTGTATACTTTGATGGTCCAAAGGCTAAAGCATCATGAGGTAGTAAACTACTAGACTGGTTTGTTGGGCATATGATTTATACTCAATGAGAGCTTCACTTATAGATATGGAATCGTAGCTCCCATAAAAAGTTAAGGTTATCCTCTTAAAAGGCATTGTGCGATATAGTGAAAATGGACAAGGCCTCGATCATTTGTACATTAAATGATTAATTGTTCACATGTGGGAAACAATAATTTTCTCATGGAGAGTACAATGGAACTTTAAGATAAGGTGATCAAGTAGGTAAATCAGACTTTTAAACTTAACTTGATCATAGATATCATATGCAGGTATTACACAAATGACAAGGTCGTTAGACTAAAAGGTTATTTATAAAGCTTATGTAATGTGATATATAATTGGAAGTACAGTCTCAGGTCTTTAATGGTATAACTTTGAGATTTATGTGATTAATTATTCGAGGTAGAATAATTAATACAAAGATTATTAGAGCCTAATTATATATGTCCAATTGGTCCTTCCACTAGCTCAATTTAATTCCTTAACGGTTGGTTATTAATTAGAATATTCGGATATAGAAGATTCTCAATATGGTAAAGTAAGGCGCTAGATTCACTCACTTCAGGAGTGTAGGAATTTTTTGCATTAAATAAATGAAAATAATTTTTTGAAATTACTTATTTAGAATATATATATTTAATTTGATTAAATATTTATTTAGACAAGAATTAGTAATTTAAATTAATTATATTTATCTTTTGAGAAATATAAGAATTAATTTAAATTAAATAGATTTGAGAAATTAATTATTTATAAAATTAATTTAATATCAATTAAGACTTGTTTAAATATTTATTTCTAAATTAAATATGGATAATATTCTAAACAAATTAAAAAATTATTTTGTTTATTTCATTATTTTTATTTATGACTAAATTAATTATTTTATTATGGTTATTTTTATTTTGATAATTAGTGCATAATTATTCTATTCGAATAAAATTGTCATGATTTTATTTCGAATTAGAATTAGAGTTATGAAAAATTAGTGGGCTAAATAAAATTAACAATTTAATCAGAATTAATTAGTATTTAGATTAAATGGGCTAAATTCCATAAAATAAATTTGGGCTAAAATGTTGTTTATGGATACTAGGGTTTGGGCCAAATTATGGTGGGCATCCATACCCTGATGCACATATTCATTTTATGAAATTAATAAAATAATTATTTTAATTAAAAAATTAAAATTAGGGCTACATTATTACCTGATATATAAGAGGCTTATGTCTAGGGTTTTTTCTTAGACTTTAGTGCCACACCTGGAGGTTTCTAATCACAATATCTCATGATTCTAAACCTAGTGGCACAAGGTGGTCGTTAAGGAGAATCAAGTCGTATGAATTTGGAGTTGATTGAGACAATGAGTGCCCACACATTGTATCATCTGGGAATTGAAGAATAGTGAAAAAAGCTATTTGGTTGAACCTTTCACACGATCTAACAATTCATAGATGGCATCTTCAGATCTGTAACTCAGGTAACTGATTAAGATAGTTTTATTATATATAACAAGATTTAGTACAATCAGATTAAAAACTTTTTAAAATGCTATTGCGCATCTCATTAGTTTTTCGTATAATTAGTATTATAGCCAGGTCGTGATTATGTTATATACATAAAACTTCTAATCAAAATTCTCCTTAAATATGTATGTATTTAATTATTAGAGAGTTGGTATTCTAGGATTTCTATTATATTATTTATTATAATATATATTATTTTTTCCCATCAAGATCCATCATATTTTAGAATTGATATAGTTAGGTTTTTATCAGGTTTGTAATTAGATGTGGTCTATCATCACCACATAGGTTTGTTTTTTATTTTCTTTAAATTTTATGTAAACTGTACGTGGAAGATGGAGATCTGAAGATCGTAAATTATTTTTGAATTAATTTGTTTATTTTTTTATAATTAGAAAGCTATCTAGAATCAACAGCTTCTATCTGGATCCAGTAGCCTGATGGTGTGCAGATTTCCTAAGCATAGGTATTCATATATCTTGAAAACATCAAAACCTTAAAACCTTAACCCAAGGTTGCTAGGGTTCAAACCCTAATTGTCTAAGCTGCCTAGGGTGCTATTAAGGGTGCAAACCCAGCACTAGGGGTACGACTTGGTCACACTTAGAGGTAAGAGTAGGGCTAGTGGGCTCACATGCATATCAAAGTGCATGGCGCATGTGCCTATCCATCTAAGCAGGTGCTACATGCACACCATAGGGGCGTGAGGTGCGCACCTTGGGAGTGAGGTGGAGACACCCTTGGGGTACGAGGCATGCACCCTGGGTGCGGTGCGTGTGCCCACCCTAAGAGTGGGGTGTGCGTGCTTAGGTGTTTGAGGCATTAACCTTAGAGTGCAGGCTGCGTGCACCTTTGGTGATGGGTGCATGCTTGGGAGTGACATCTTATGCCATGGGGCTCAAACCCCTATGGTAGTTTTGGGCCCATTCGAGGCCTAGTATCGGGGTATCAGGCCTATATAAGCAATGAGAAAAGCCAGGATTTGAACCTCAATAAATTTTTTGAGCATTATTTATAAAAAATTCTCACAAAAAATGGGATCGGGCCTATAATTGTTGAAGGATAAATGTTTTAATTTAGATTTTTTATCAAATTATATCTTCGTATCTTTTTATGAATAATTCCCTCTCAGTATTATCCCAAATAGTCGATACATACATTAGATCTTCCTAATCATTATGATAGCGCCCTATCTTGACCCTTTCATGCGTTGTTAAGACATACCAGTTTTGAGAACATCTTCATCTTAATCCTGTTGGCGCTCTAGCAATGCTTGGACTTCCTCAAAAGGCTTTAGATCTGAAGTGGAAAGTTGCTCCATGACAGACACCTCTAGATGAACACTATACCATTAGCCAATTATCTCATAATGATGATGATTATGATGAAATAATGCATGTATCAAATAGAAAAACAAAAAAGAAATGAGTTAGTGATTGCATAAAGTAATAATTATAAAAATAAGGGTATATATAAAAATAGCAACAAAAATACATCACAGAATTTGCCCCAACAATAGGCAGTACGATGTCTTGCAATGAAAATGACAATAAATGACAAATGGATAGCATAACAGTGTGTCTAGGTTAAATTTACCTCTAGCAAGGTGACAAAGTACCTCGTAAGGACAACACTAACCAATTAAATGGCAATGTTTATTCATCACCACCTATGATAGGTACATATTGAACTATCATTTGGATAGCCTGATGGCTTATTTCAATCAGATATGACTTTTTTTAGGATGACATAGGGTATTGTTGGTGGCATTCGCTTGTTACTACACACTTATTAAAGAGGGTTAGCCATAGAACATCATGATATACCTTAAAAATAACCATGAAATAAAATAAAAAATGCAAGCGATAGTGTCTATTATCGCCTACGTAACATGATGTATATGAGTAAAGGTAAGAAGTGGTTCCCTAAGTGACCCTATTCTTCAGGTTATTGTAGTAGCACTTTGGTATGGTTTGACATGGTTTTGCTCATAAGGTTTACAATATAGGTTAAGTGGATGCTTAAATTAGTATTTGAATCGCTACTTCGTCTGGTAAGGATAGCCAAGGCACCGTAATCTTTGGCCCTCATGAGTTTGGCGAAACAGGTTTGATCCAATGAATGTATTTCCTTATGCAAATACGGAGGGGTACTCACAAGAGACATACGTAATTTACACTGCAGAAGGTCTTGCCATGCTTATATGGATAGATACTCACAAAGGCAGATGGTTCACTTTCTCATAATAATTGGGACCATAACCTCATTGAGGTGTTTGGTAGGAATCTAATGCACATGCAAGTGCATGATGTGTGTCAGGGAAACAACCAAACCTTTTGTTGTATCCTATATTACCATATTTACTCGAGTCGATATTTATTTGGAGCAAAATAGTCCCTGGCCATTATAAGACAAAAACCATGAAAGATAAAAAGTTAGTAAACAAAAGTAGAAGGGGATTATAGCCAAATAGTGATGGAATTCAAAAAAGCCAAGAATCGAGTGAGATATAGCTATTCGTAGGCTTAACTTTTTAAAATTCCCAATAAAGTCACCAAGCTATCACCACGTACCCCTTTTATTTATCTTTGAAGCATCCAACGTGAGCATGCACAATTTAAAAGATATATATTTGACAGTGGGGTTAAGCCTTTGGGTTATCCCATAATCAAGATTTGAATTAGGCATAGTTATATGAGAGGAAGAAAGACTGTCAAATAAATCACTTATCAAACTATCTTGGAAAGTTACTGTGAAGTAACCATAAATTTGGAGTTGCCACCAACATTTCAGGCTAGGCATGATCGTGAAAACAATATTTCGAGTTATGAAGCTTGGAATATTAATTTCAAGGTCTACAAGGTCTAGAGATTCATTGGTTAGGTTTAGAAGTTGGTTACACATGGGGAAGGATTAGCACCTGCATAATGCCTAAAATCGATACTTGCTAACTATATTCTGTTTTGTCATTATGTAGATACAATCCCTTTTAACGCATGAGCTTTTGCAAAAGCTGTAAATTCAGGTTTTGATAAAAGTTGTAAATTATTTTTGATGAAAATAATTTTTAGATTAAATTTTAAAAATTCAAATATTTTGCATTAGGCACTAGAGAGATACCAACATAGAACATTGCCTTTTAAAATTTTTAAACCAATTTTTAAATATGAATGCACACTGATCACTGCAAAAAGGAAACGTATTAACAGGAGAAAAAGGAAAATTATAATATTATAGAAAAATAATCATACATAAAAAAGTAAAATGGAGGAACAATCAAAATGTATCTTGCAATTATCTTTGATTATTAAAGAATAATCAAAATTACAATTTTGAGACGTGTCTTGATTCAGTGGTAAGTTGAAGGATGAAAAAAATTTTAATTGAAATAATCTAAGGTATCCGAAAGGGAGAAAATTTTAAGATCTTTAGGTAAAAGTAGGGTTGGAGTATCCCCTTGGAGAGGTAAAGTTAGAGTATCCTTGAAGATAAAGATTTTGATATTTTAAGAAAACAATTAGGAATCTCAAATAAATCTAAAAAAGAAATTTTGAGTTTTTGGTGGAAAATGGCATTAGAGTGTTCCCTCAGAGTCGTAGGGTTCAAGTATCGCTAAGAATGAAAATTTTTGATGATTTAAGAAAATAATTAAAAATCTTGAATAAATCTGAAAAAGAAAATTCAAGTTTTTTTTTTGTGGAAAATAGAGTGATGGGGTTGGAATATACCTAAAAATGAAGATTTTTCATGATTTAAAAACTAATTAGGAATCTGAATAAATTTGAAAGAGAGAATTCAAGTTTTTTAGTGGAAAAATGGGGTTGAGGTGTCCTTTTAGGTTGGTACGGTTGGAGTATCCCTGAGAATGAAAATTTTGATGATTTAAAAGAGAAGAATATTTTGGGAAAAAAAGCATTTTAAAAAGGGAAATCAAACATTTAAATGATATATATATTTGTCTTAAGCCTTGATCTGAGCTTAAAGGGCTTATGTTATGGGGGAACCAATCAGATGCATTTTAGGAAGTTCCAATGTCTTGATGATGGTAATTTGGGAGATTGCGTTAATTTTAATTCTAAGAAAATAGGGGACAACATCACTCTATCTCGCTTACCATATTTATTCTAGGTTCTTCTGAAGGCTTGGGGGGTAAGCAAGGCACTGTTAAAAAGGTAACTCGATGAGGATTAGTGTAAAAATATCTCAAAAATCCTAAAAAATCATTTCTAGGTATTTAATTTATGGAGTTAGGCATGTTTTGACATAAGCAGCATATACAAGGGAACAGGCATGATTGGACTTTGAAAAATCATTTTTGACCCATTTAGAATCATTAAATCATAAACAATGCTTTTTTGACAAAGGAATTTCACAAACTTTTGAGGTAAAATATTAAAATTGTAAAGAAAATCATCTTATGTGCCAAAATGGCCCAAAATAGAATATACTGCATTGATTCTAGGGTTTTAGACAGCAAAGGTTTGAAAAACCATAACTCCCTTATCGAGAAAGATTTGAGGGCAAATGAGACACCTTTATAAAGGTAATTTGATGCCCTTTAAAAAAATTAGAAAATTCTAGAAAAAATCATTTATGATTCTAATATAATTTTGAAAATCTAGACTATGGTCCTGTTACGATAAAAAATAAGTGTTACTCGATTTTTCATGTTTCTTAGAGGTCAAACTCGATCCATGGACTAGTTTGTGACACAAGGAAAAGAGTGACATGAGAATCGCAAGTTTATTCAATGGTCTCATAGTAGTTTGGTAGGATGAACCAACCAGCTAACTATGCCACAAATGAAGGTATTAAGATCAAGATCAAGGCTTACTATTTTTTGTCAACGAAAAAGGTTATTTTTATTTGAATAATAGTATTATTGAACTTATTTCACCATGAATCCAGATCTGAATGTTTGATCTGTCTCCAAGTTTGGAAGACCAATTTTATGAAAACTTTAAATCCATACTAGTCCTCATCTATTCAAGGTAGTATATACTTAACCAAGGGATCAATTTTGAAAATCATATTTTTTTTTTCAAATAAGAAAATATTTTTGACAAAAAAGTTATAAACATAATGCGACATGCATAATGAGCAACATGAATAACACATTCAAACAACCAAAAAATGGTATTTTGACATAGGAAAGAGGACAAAAATACAAAAAAGGTGACAAATAAGATACATGGAGATGACATCAAAGATCATGTTATGGAAATGATATGGTCATATTTGAGCAAAGAGAAACATGCTAGAATTTGCAGGACAGTGTCTTTATGTCATGTAACTTATCAAAAGGCAAGGAAATGTATGAATATGCCCAAAAACATGTTAAGGAGAAGATTCAAGCATGTTTTAAGAGTGTAATGGTGGATGAAACATGTCAAAGATGCATGGACATGGGCTGTTTCAATGGCTAAATGATGAACAACATCTTTGGTCAATCAAACACCATTAAAACATCAAAAAGATCATTAAAGCCCTAAAATTACCATAACCAAGTGAGAACCCTAGAATGCTCATGGCACCATGAATGGCTTACTAAAATGATGCAAGTGATAAAACAAAAAATAAATGGAGTAAGGTAGAGAAAATATACCGAAAAGCCTTGAACTTTCCTTTTTACTTGGAGTAGTGACTCAAAACTCAATTGTTCCCTCTCTTTGCTATTGCTTGGCAAGAAAAAGATGAAAAGAATAAGCTTTGTTGGTTATAATGTTGATAGAGAGCGGTTTTAAAAATGAAAATGTATGAAAGCTTAGGTTTTTAGAGGTTTCTTGGTAGAGGTTTGGAAGAGTTACAAGAATGAAGTTTTTAGTTGAAAAAGAGGTCAATGGAATAACAATTGTGGAAGAAATTTTGGGTCTAGAGATTGCTAGAGGTTTTTTAGAGATGGTGAGAACAAGATAACAAAATGTCTCTATAGGTTCCTTCCTTGCTGAGCCAAGATTAACTTCTTTGCATGGAATATGCTCAGCCAATGTTTTTGAGCCAAAAGTAAGGGCATTGTGGGATTTTCCCTCATGTACTAGGAGACAATTTTAGGTACTATGCTTAACTGATCTTATTTCCATTGGTTCTACCATGCAAAGTAGTGGCACAGAAAAGCTATAGTAGTCTACTACTAGGGAAAAGCCAAGCCTACCCTTTCGCAAACAATATATTTCATGTCCCTTGTCATTGGCTATTTGGGCCCAAAAAATTTGTTTAAATCCAATAATAAGCCCAAAGTGAAGCTTGATATGAATTCTGATGATTTTTGGGGCAAACCTAAGTTTGAATTGGATTTCCAAATCAATGGTACAAAGGTTGAAAGATAGCTTAAATTGGGCAAAAATGCCTTGTGTACCAATACAAAACATTTTGTATTGATACACAAGACAACTTTTACCCATGAGTATTAATACAATGAAGTGTATAATGATACCAAGAGAAAAAAATTATTTCTAGTCTTGAGACTTATAGGCCTATATCAATACTTCATGGATTTGTATTGATACTCTTGCTTGTGTATTGATACATTTTGCCGAAAATCATAACTTTAGCTACTGCTAAGGCTTGTATCAATACAAACTCACTAATTATTGAGACCACACTTTTGGTATCAATACCAAACTTTCTTGTGTCAATACTGAATATGAAGATTTGAATTCTGGTGATGTAAGAGCTTTGTGTCAATACTGATGCACCAATATGACTTGCACATACCTTAGGCTCTTTGAATGCCTCACTTTGATCACAAGCATTAGGAAACTGAACTGTGCTTATTTGGATGACTTTGGTGCCAGCTCGAATAATAATCTTTAATGCCTTATTTTTACATTTTTCTTTAATACAACCCTTGTTGACATGACACTCGGCAATCATCCTTATTTTTTTTTATTTTTTTTGATTCTATTATCTTTTGATTATGTCCTGAATGCCAAAAATTAGCTTTAAACAAAATAAGATGTCTATTGTTGCATCAATCATCTCACCAAATAAAAATAGGTTAGCAAACTTGTTAATAGCATTCTTTACTAGTTTTTTATAGGTGTTGATAAATGTCATGGTTATTTCCTTTCTAATTAAATGAGGTTGGACCAAAGCTACCTTTTCTCTCAACCGTTGAGCATATTGCCTAAAACTTTTGGTGGTCTTCTTCTTTAGATTCATAAGAGAGAAATGGTAAAGGGCCTAATCTAACACATGCTGGTACTGGTTCAAAAAAGCCCTAGGCAAGTTAGCCCATGACAGAATCTTGACATTATTGAGCTTAATGTACCGTCGGGTCACTACTTTAGTCAAACTATACTAAAAATAGTGGATGAAGAGCTTCTTATCTTTCTTATGCCCTATCATCTTCTTGAGGTACATTTGAATGTGCATGTTAGGGTCCATGGTTCTATTGAATTTCTCAAACTCTATTACCTTGAATTGTAGAGGAATGACTAGGTTGGACACCAAAAACAAAGATTCTGCATTTATAACTCAACCTTATCATTCTCTTCGATAGCTTAAAGATGCTTCTCTAACAGCTAAAGCTTATCCATTTTGTCGACCGATGTTATAGGCTTCAGACCATTTGTCTTCTTTGGCTCATCCTAGTCAAGGTTATGGGACCAATAGGAAAAACCCCCATATTTACTGCTTGAAAACTGGGGATGAATTGGTTTGCCACCATGGCATTTAAATAAACCACTAGTGGTATTGGTTGGACTGGTATTGTGTTAGGTTGGTGCTCTTCATGAGTCATTTCTTGGGTAGCTTCAATACTCTTAATGGGGTGATTTTTTGGGTTAGCTAGATTTTTCGGGTTAGCTAGATTTTTCCAGTATCTATGGCACTAGGTTATACCTTTTCTTTAAATGCTATTAGTAACTCCACGAGCTTCATGATTTGTTCCTGCATTTCATCTTACTAATGAAGCACCTAGTCTTGAGACTTCTTGTACATTAACTCAAGTTGTTCTATACATGCTTAGTGATCATTTTCCATGATTTGTTGGCGATGGCAGGTATTATAACAGTATGAGATGATTAGTTTTGTGTTCTCTATTCAGTTTCAAAATTTTATGCACTTTTATGACCATTCCCATATTAGCCTTTGTTAAAATGTATTTATTAAGGGTTGCTTATAATGAAATAATGATATGAGTATGGAGTATGACAATAGATCTTTATTGATATACATACATGAATATGACAACAAAAAATGAAGTCGGTTATGCAAATGCAATAGGGATAAGTGGTTTGTAGAATAGCTTCACCAATAGCATTTTTCAGAGAGCAATAAATAGAGCTTTGATTACATGTGATTACATCTAAAAATATCTAATATGACTACATTGTTTAATCACGTGTTCTAAGAAATTCATCAATTGTTGTTTGTGGTCTCCAATTGGTATGATGTCTTGCTTTAAAGATTGGGCTATCTCAACCATGCCATTTCCTCAATCTGTGCTACCTAAATTTTCTCGATGAAGTAATGGTCATCTCCTGATAAGTTAGGTGTGCATGGTCAATCGTTGCTTGCCATTCTTATTCACACTACTTAGAGGCTCTCACCAACTCATCAATATGGTTTTGGCGATCTTAAAGAATGTTCCAAACTCTAAACCTTAAGTGTAAGAGCTTCATTCTCAACTTTATCTGTTCTCAAATTGTGCACTCGAGCTTTTAAATGTTTAATTCTCTTTTGACGGGTTAACATGATAGCACGAGCACTAATAAGTTTTTCCTTATTGATCTTAGCTTTTTCTTTCCACTGATTTTAACTCTTGTCGAGGGTAGCAAATTTTGTCTCCTATTTAGCTAATGTCTTGCCAATGCATCTAGACTTAGTGTCATGTAGACTTTCTTTAGACTCTTGAGATCCTTCTTGAAGTGATTTCTTTCCTTAATGACTTGATTCATTTCACCATTCTAGAGATAGATGTCTATATCTAATTAACTCTTTTTATCCTTTAGACGTGTGATTTTTGCAGCAAAGGTTGCCTTTTCTTGTTTGAGTTCCTGCTTAAGCAATTCAATCTTGGAAGGAGACTCACCATTTGGTACTTGTGACATCCTAACATTAGATCTCTGTCTAGTGTCATTGATACAATGAATCCTCTACTTATTATACCTTGGAGTCATGCTGCTTCTTCTCAAACACCTCTCCATACAATGAATTTGCCCCCAAGCATAGAAGGCTACTTGAACTTTTGAATTGTAATTCAGCTCACCATAATCGAAGTCCCAGTGCTCAAGGTTTTAAGTGAAAGAGATGAATTGTCAACATTAAAACTATCGCGAAACTAATAGAGGGGCATAAGTAGTGCTTCCCCATAATCCCATAAGTGGCATGCATTAAGATCTCCATATCTGTATATAATGGACTAAAGGGAAAACTACAAGACCTTCTATGTGACCTCTTCTCTTCCAAGTTTCTAAAACTTTTGGACCCATTACTCCTTAAACTTGTCTTACGACCATTCCTTCTCAACAACTTTAGAGATAAAACTAAAATTAGGTAAGAAATTGTGGAACATTCTCTTTATTTCAAGGCAAAAATGGCTAATGAGCCAAACATGAAAGAGTAGGTCATTTTTTGAATCGATATATCCCTATTTTCTTGTAGAAGCTGAAGGCCTAAATGTCTTGGCAATAATAGTGGGTGTAGGGTTGTCATTGCAACATAATCGAGAAAAGAAATCTATGACTGTCGCCTTGACATAACCCACAATCTTCAAAGATATGACTATCCCGTATATAGCTAAAGCATAGACATCCTAAATTTTCTTTGCATCAACAACACTCACCATTGCTTGCTTTAGATTAACCCAAGAAATGATCTCACTGTTCCCTTTCACCTGGACGTGTCTATCGATTCATGGCTTTCTGGCTCTAAGGATCTATGCTTGCCTCTTCTTGAATGGTAGAGGTTGAGATGTGTGGTAGTTCCTATCAGAATTGACCTTTTTAATGTTGGATAGGGCCATGTATTCATCAACCATGGTGACCAAATCTTTTTGATTAAATGTGAAACATTGATTTCTAGGTTCCAAAATTATAATATTGCTCACAATAGACCGATATCCAATCAGACTTAAAGTAAGAGGGCTATGTTTCCATAGTTCTTCATACATGATTCCCTCTTAATATTTTCTAAGTAGCCTATATATGCTTCAGATCTTACCAGTTAATAGAATGGTACCACATTTTAACCTTTTCATGCACTGTTAAGACAAAACGAAGCTTGAGAATATCCTTATCTCTACACTATTGATGTTTTGACCATGCTCTAACATTTTTAAAAGGCATAAGAATAGAGGCAGACTAATGCTCCATGATAAACACCCCTTACTAAACAATGAAGCCTTAACTAATTATCTCATAATGATGATTAAGATGTTATGATGCATGTAATAATAAAAAAGGAAATAGATTAGTGACAATATAAAATAATAAAAACATGAATAAAGAATAAAAGAATGTAAATAACTCATGGAAAATGCCCCAACAATAGATGTTAAAATGCCTAGGATTGGACATGATAATTAAAAGTATCATGTCAAGCCAAGTGCCATATGAACAACATGATGACATGTTCAGGTTAAAATTGTCTTTATTGAGGTGATATGTATCTCAAGGGATAAGTGGACAACCTATGCAATAGTTACTTTCGCCATTGCCTAGTGCTTGAGATGTGTTAAGTCATCGGTCTGATAGCATAATGGTTATCCATGTGAAATTTTGCTTTTATCGAGAGGTATGATGCCTTTTAGGGATGAAACTAAATGACTAGGTAATGATTTTTATTCTTACCACCTAAGGTATATTTTGTGTTAGGCCACCATTCGGATAGTGTAATGGCTTATCTGGGTTAGTTATGATTTTAAGGAGGACATGGGTGCTTTACGAGTGACAATATTCATTTGCCATCACTTACTCATTGACAAGGGTTACGCATTAATTAGATAACATAACGATGTGTCCTAACACTAACATGACACATGAAGGCAACAATATACGTTCACTATCGCCTACTTAACTATGATAGGTGAGATTAAAGGTTAAAAGTGTTTCCCCAAGTGTCCTTATTCTCTAGGTCATTTGGGAGCATTTTGGTATGGCTCAACATAGTTTGGCTCGTAGTGCTTATTATATGGGTTTAGCTTAACAATCTAGATTAGAATCTGAATCGCTCCTTTGTTTGGTAAGGACAAACAAGGCACCCCAATCTTAGACTTA
This sequence comes from Adansonia grandidieri, assembly GCA_038382065.1. Taxonomy (NCBI): domain Eukaryota; kingdom Viridiplantae; phylum Streptophyta; class Magnoliopsida; order Malvales; family Malvaceae; genus Adansonia; species Adansonia grandidieri. The sequence continues at coordinate 6,297,597 of JBBYHK010000022.1, forward strand.
TCACAGGCTTGGCGGAACAAGTTAAAACCAGTAGATGTATTTCCATATGCAAATATGGAGGGGAACTAAAAAAAACATAGGTACTTTACACTTGAAAGGTATTACTATGCCTATGTGGGGGGGTATTCACGAAGGTAGATAGCTCACTTTGTTCAATAATTGGGACCCTAACCTCACTGTGGAGTTTGGTGGGAATCTAATGCAAATGCATTGTGTGCATGTTGAGGAAACATTTAAACCTTTTATTCAACCCTGTATAACCATTTTTTTGAATCGATATTTATTCGAGCACAAGGCGATCCCTTATGATCACATGACAAAAAAAAAAACAAGAAAAGTAAAAGTTTAGTAGACAAAAAATGGAAGGGATAATATTTAAATAACGACCAAATATCGAGGGATCTAAAAACTAAACAAGACATGACTAGTCATAGGCCTAACTTTCTAAATTATTCCCAAATGGAGTCACCAAGCTATCAACATTGTGCTACAGGCTTTTGTCGAGAAAGGGAGCATGCATGACTTAAAAAAAAAATTTGATCTTGATGGGGAAATGTCCTCTTGACTGGGACTCCTTTCTTTTTATGACATTAAAGGTGTGAGAAGGTGCAAGGTCTTAACTCTTGATGTAGAAGGGATTATCAGACTAATTGCCTTCTAACTGGTACCAGATGGCCACTGTAAAATGGCTAATGATTGGAGTTGCCACTAATCATTTGGGTTAGATGTGATTGGATGCCTATTGAAACCAATATTCTAAGTTAAAAAACTTAAAACATCGATTCCATGGTATGTGTGGTTCAAAGATTTCTCAATTAGGTTCAAGAGTCGATTAGATGCAAGGAAGTAATAACCTCCCTATTATGCTCAAAATTGATACCTTTCTAGCCATGTCTTCACTGGTTTTGGGTTCTTCAGTTTTGACTAGTCATTATTTTAATGTAATCCCCTTTAATGTATGAATTTGAACAAAATGATAAACTTAAGTTTTTTAAAGGATGTTTGAATCTCATACACAGCCTATAGGGGTGGAAAATGTTAGGACTTTGGATTAAATTGATTTTTAAATTTAATTTTGGAAAACTGGATATTTTGTATTAGGCACTAGGAGATACTTACTTGGAACATCACCTTTGTAATTTAAAAAATGATTTTAAAAAATATGAATACAAGGTGATCACCAAAAAGGAAAACATGTTAGTAAAATGATAAGAGAAGTAAAATTGCATAAAATAAATCACATAAAACAAAAATGGAAAAGGGAAAAGAGGTGATTGGAATGCATGTTGCAATTGCCATTGATTATCCTAAAATAACTAGGTTAACAATTTTAGACGTGTTTGGATCCATTGACTAATCGAGGCATGAAAATTAATTAAAATCTTGATGAGTTCAGAGAAATTAGGGAAAAAGAATATTTAATTTTGACTTTTGAAAAGCGAAGTTGTGGTATCCCTTTAAAAAAAAAGTTATAGTATCCCTATGGGAAAAGGTTTCGATAATTTTTGGAAGGACGAGCATGAAGGATTTATCTTGACAAAGGTTCGATGATTTCTTGACAAACATGACATTTTGATACTTCTTAACAAAAATAGATGATTTTCAAAAAAAAGGAAAATAGATAAAAATAGGGATGATAAGTTTTGAAAATTGGTTCATGCCTTGACCCCAAGCCTACGGGGGTTGGCACATGTTCCTTTTGACTCCACAAGGTTGACTGGGATCATATGAAGGCATATGAATACCTCAAAGTGGAAAATCAAGGAAATCAACTAGTTAACAATTGTTAAAAACATCTTCTTGATTTTATTCTGAATAAATCCAAAGATTTTAGGAGTTGTGTAGGTATTGTTGGAAAGGTAAGTCAATGTGGATTGATAGAAAAATATTTCAAAATCCTAAAAAATCTCTTTCTAGGTGGAAATAATTTTTAAAAGTCATGATTAGTTTGACATTGATAGGACATGTAGGGGAGGTGGTATAGCTACTTCAAAAAATCATTTTAGACTCATGCAGAATTATTAAATCAAAAACAATAACTTTCCAAAAATGGAATTTCACAAACTTTTTAGGACAAATATTTTAAAAATTCAAAAAAATCATGTGATGGGCCAATTTGGACCAGATAGAATATAAATCACTGATTCTAGGGGTTCCAAACAATGTTGGTTCAAAAAATCATAACTCCTTCATCCAGAATGATCTAAGGGTAAACAAGATATTGTTGGAAAAGTAATTCAAGATTTTTTGGTAAAAAAATTAAAAATTATTAAAAGATGTTTATGGCTCAAAAAATGATTTTTCAAGTCGTGACTATAGTGCTATCAGGGCCAAAATAGGGGAATTTTTTGGTTTTTCAAAGTTTCTTAGGTTTAGGCTCAAGCCATAAGCATCTAAATGTCCATGACATAAAGGAATAAGTGACATGGGATTCATGAGCTCATTCCATAATCTCAGCATAGTTTGGGATGATGAAATAACCCATTAATCATGCCATAAACATAAGGATTCTAAGCAAAAAGGTCAAGGCACAAACAATTTTTGACACTAAAAAGGAGACATCTATTTTGAAAACAAAACATTTAGCCTCAATAATCTTTAAATCTGAGCATGGAAATCTTGATTTTTCCCTAACATTGAAAGACCAATACAATAGAATAAACTTAAGTCCATGTTAATCTTCATTTATTAAGGTTAACATTACCTTAACTTAGGGGTTTAGAAAAATACACTCCTGACAATCAACAAAGAAGCATTTTGATAAACATTTGATGATCAAAGGATGATATTCATGACAATAAGCATGGTAGGCATGTGTAATATGTAAAAATGACATTTAAGCATGTAAATGGTGACCATATATGAATAGATGAGCATGAGAATGCCTGGAGATGATAGTTAAATGCATAACATCAAGAAATATTCAATGGAAATTATGTAAACATGCTTGAACAGAGAAGAAATGCATGTTGGAATTTTATGACAGCATTAAAACTCATCATCAAGATGAAACAAGCATATTATAATGAAGAAACATGATAGAGAAAGCAACAAAACAACCGAAATATACCATATCCAAGGCCATAAAATGCATGAGAATCCTAAAATAAAATCATGTCCAGCATGTTAGAGCTCACTAAAATGATGAGAAACGTAAAAACAAGTAAACAAAAGAACAAAAGATAAAGAGTATACCCTAAAAGCTTTGAAAACCTTGTTGGTAGTGTTAAGTAGAACAGATTTTTGACTTATAGCTCATTTTTTACCTTCCCTTCCTATGAGTTCAGTAAGAAAAGGTGGTCAGGAATGAGCTCGAAGATTGTTAGCTTAATAGAAAGGTGTTTTATGAGGAATGGTGATGGTTTTGAAGGGTTTTAGGATTGTTTTTGGAGGGATTGAGGAAGAGCTACGAAAATGAATGTTTTCTAATTGTGGAGGCTAATGTAAATGAGTATAGGTTTTTTTTTTCAATTGAGCTCATAATATATCTTACATAGGATTCATTGTTAGCCCTCAAAAACTTAGGAAAGGTAGGGTATTTGAGTCATTTGAGGTAGACAAAATTGTGATTTATGGTACTAAGAAGAAACCTTTCAACATTTTATTGGCTGGGGCATAGCTCTGGCAGCAATAACAAACCACACATAAGTTGGTACAATGAGTAAGGTTATGCTTGTCCTTCATTAATCCATATTTTCTCATGAAATACCCTTATGACATGCTTAATGGATCATTTAAAAATGTTAAAACCCAATGTTTAAGCCCAAAAATGAATTGCATATGATTTTCATGAAATTATACTTGATTTTGGATGATTTTTAAGGTCTAAGTGATGATTAAATTTAAGTTTTAGTGTCATGGTACAAAGGGAGCAAAATGTCTCAAGTAGGCCAAAAAACCCTTATGGTATCGATATAAGGCTTCTTGTATCGATACTAGGGGCTAAGTTTTTACTCCAAGTATCAATATTGGCCTTCCAGTATTGATACAATGAACATTGCATCAATACTAAGCATAAAATTTCCCTAGGTATTGATAGTCTTTGGTCTTTATCGATACACATTGACCTACAATCATGATTTTATCTTTAAAACAACTTGGTAATGACATAAAAGCCTCATGTATCAATTCCACAACCAAATTTTCCCTTAATTATTGATATTTCATGCTTGTATCGATATTTTGACCAAAATTCACGATTTAAGCTTCAAAATAACTTCGTATCGATAAAAAACCCATGTATCTATGCCACAATAAGTGTATTGATACATGGCCCATTGTATTGATACTTGCTCATGCAAATGCAAAGTTTATGCACTTCTAGCTTCTCGAACACCTTACCTCAACTAAGAATGATGGGTGACTAGTCGTGCTTGCTTAAATGACCTTAATGAAACCTCAAATAATAACCCTGGATACCTTGAATGGTGGCTTGGCAAAATATGTTTACAATAATAGATTTGGTGGCATAAAACTCTTCTCAAAATCTTTATTAGGATTAACTCCATTACTACAAATTGATTGTTCAAAATCGATCTTTGGAAGCTCATTGAAAAACATCCATGTCATTTTTATCATAGTACTTGAAAAGTGTGAGACAATAGACAATATAGACAAAAATATGTACACATAAGGAATTTGAATAAAGGTAAAGAATAAAATAGGCACATAAGTCAAAATGCTTTATGAAAAGTCATTTTTATTGATAACATTGGATGAAAGATGCCCATTACATAGGATTTCTACATGCTATTTGGTAGAGCATGTAGGTTTTTTTTCCTTGACATTACAGAGAAATAGACTTAAAAAGCATAGGTGTTTTTGACATAGCCCTATTTTTAAAAACATATGTTAAAGGATGGGAATGGGTTTCATTGCTTGGCTTCAATAGTCTCAGCTAATCGTCGATAGCATGGACATTAAGTTTACAAAATGCATGGCTCAAAATGATTAGGACATCTTTGACTTTCATTTTTTCTAACTAGTTAAGATAAGTGCATCCTTTTGATCAAAAGATCCATAGATTAGTGGGAACGCCATTGGTTCTAGGCTTAATTCTTGACCTAACAAATAGCCTAACCTCTGATCCCTAGCCTTCTTGGCTAGCTATTTCTTATATTGTTTATCGAACTTAAATCCTAAGCCTTTCTTGTCGACCTAGCTAATAACTTTTAAAGCTTTGGCCATACCGTGCAAACTTTTACCAAGGCCTTTTCTAGCTTAGTAACCTTTGCCAACAATCAACTTCAAACTTATATGGGTATTCCTTGGCAACTGAGGCTTAGTTATTAGTAGGCTTTCTCATACGAATGTAGCATTGACAAACTTGAATGGTTGGAAGAATGGCTTTGGTGCATCTGCATTTGGCTCAATGTAGATGTTATCAATGGAAGTGAGAGCTATCATTTCGTTTTTAGCCCCAATACTGACTACCTTATCATTAATTATGAATTTTAGTTTTTGGTGCAAAGAAGATGGTACTGCCCTAGATGAATGTATCTAAGGCCTCTCTAGTAAGAAGTTGTATGATAGAACAATATCCAATACTTAAAAGTCGATCTCATAAGTGCACGAGCCCATTTGGAGTGGAATGGTAACGTTTTAAGTGACTTCATGACAAGTCCCATTAAATGCTCAAGCTACCATATGGCTATGCTTGATATAAGAAGCATCAATAGGAAGTTTGTTCAAAGTGACCATAGGCATGACATTGAGGGAAAAGGCATTGTCTATGAGATCTTTTGACAAATATGGCCTTTATAGTGTATGGTGATATGTAGGGCTTTGTGGCTTACCCTACCTTCTGGAGGGATCTCATCATTGGTGAATGAGATATAGTTATCAGTGGTGATGTTGTTTACAAGATGATCAATTTATCCACAAAAATGTTAGAGGGTACATACGCCTTATTCAAAATTTTCAACAGTGCATTTCAATGAACTTCTGAGTTGAGGAGTAAGCACAACACATTATTCTTAGCTGGTTGTTTGCTTAACTGATCGATGAAACCATACTCACTGTGTTTGATGAATTTTAAGAACTCAATAGCTTCTTTTTTATCCATCACTCCTTTGGCTTTTCTAGACTCCTGGTATTTTATCTTATCCTGAGATATGTCAACTATTGGGGAGGCATTATTTTTTTGACTATCTTGAGCTAGAAGTGCATAACATCTGCCATTGTGAGTCAAATGGCTAACTCCTAACAAGTTAGTGGTGACAGTTAATTGTCCCTGACCATAATGACTTGGCCTTCTCTCTTTATAGGAATAGTATAAGAGTCTTCATGAACAGCCTCAACATAGGCATAAAAAAACTCACCCTAGAATTTGATTATGCATAAAGGATAAGGGGTTGTCTTCTCTTATACGGTACTGGTGTTATTCCTTCCTTAATCATATTCATTGATTTAATTAAAGATGCTTGCTTCATGTCATAGAATTCAATTTTGCCTTCGTCTATATTTTTTTGGACCATTACATGAAATTCATTACATGTCTAAAGAGTGTGGCCACAATAATATGGAAGTCATAGAAATTAACATGTCTCTTCTAACCTTTCAATTGCATTAAGCATACCTACTTGAATCAATATTTGCTGAACCATACTCATTAGCAATTTGACTTCGTTTATGCTCTTCTTGATATCACAATTATCCTCAACATTGATCATATTCATTGTCAGCTTGGTGTGGTTTGGTAAAATATTTGCAGCAACATTTGACCTTTGGTTTATCCTGAATTGTAAAACCTTTGAATCAATGAAGCTTTATACCTTTGCTTGAAAGAAATGCAATTCTCTATATTGTGCCCCACTACCCTAGCATAGTAGTCACAATAGGCATTGAGGTTATAACACCAAGAGTATGGAGGTTTTTCTTGAAGACATACACGGAAGCAACTAGATGTCCCTAGAGTAGAGCTTGATAAAACTCTTTATAGGTCATAGGGATAGGGATGAAATGGTGTCTTGCTGGTTTGTACCTTAATTGTTTGATGCATTGTTGACAGGATTGTTGACATTTTAATTGGCTTATGGTTGGTTGTTTCTTAGGGGATTCGATAGGATACTGAAGGATAGGTTACAAGTGGTGGCATAAATTGGCTAAAAGGGGATCATGATAGGGTTAGAGTAGGACATACTTGAGTAGCAAGGATTGGTCACTTGATATTGGCTTAGTTGACAGGTAGGCATAGCTTATGGCATTTGCCTCTTTTTTTTCTTCTTGTTAGTAGCAAGCTTTTTACTTTACTCAGATGACTCACTTACGAATTTTCTGCCATTTTTCATTGCTATGCCAATCATTTCGCCGGATAGAACTAGATCAATGAACTTTTTAGTGGCATTTCCAATAAGTTTTTCATAATATGGAGTATGTAGGGTGTTCATAAATATCATAGACATTTCTTTTTTATTTAAAGGGTGCTAGACAAAGTTACCTCTTCTTTCCATATTTTAGCATATGAACTTTCAGTTGGCTTTTTCCTCGAAGTTCATAAGAGAGAAATGGTCGAGAGCCTACTTGCCACATGCTAATACTGGTTTAAGAAGGCCCTAGCCAGTTAACCCATGACTAAATCTTGAAATTATTGAGCTTAATATACATTAGACAATTGAAAACAATGGATGAGGAGTTTTTAATCTTTCTCATACCCTACCATCTTCCTGAGGTACATCTTAACATGCACGGTAAGGTTAGTAGTTCCATTAAACTTCTAAAACTTTGGTACCTTGAATTTGAGGGAATGACAAGTGTATCATGTGCCATACCTTTAAAACATTAGATGATTCGAAGAGCTTAGCATGCTTGACTTAAAAATATATGATTATTAGTGGTGGTAGCCTTTGAACTATCTTATGATTGGGATTTGGATTGGGCATAGTAATATGAAGGGAAGAGAGACCTTCAGGTGAATCGCTCATCCAACTAGTCTTAAATGGCCATCATGAAGTGGCCATAAACTTAGAATCACCACTGACCATTTTGACCTAGGTAGGATTGGATGCCTATTGAAAATGGTATTTCGAGTTATGAAACTTAAAATATCGATTTCAAGGTCTACAAAGTCCAGAGATTCACTGGTTGTGTTTAAGAGTTGCTTACACGTAGAGAAATATTAGCAGCCCCACTATGCTCGAAATTGGTACCTACTAACTATGTGTTACTTCAATTTTGGCTAAATCAATTTCATTTAGTCATTATTTATGTATAATTCCCTTTAATGCATGAAGTTTTGTAAATTGTAAATTGTAAATCCAGGTTTTGAACGAAAATTTATATCACCTATGCGCTGCAGAGGTATAAGGAACATAAGGATTTTGGAGAAATTAATTTCCAGATTGGATTTTAAAAATTTAGATATTCCATGTCAAATACTAGAGAGATACTGATAACTCTATAAAATAGAATTATTTAGTGTCATTATTTGTATTAAATTATCTAAGTTTTATTTATAGTAGTATTATTTTATTTTATTTTTATTTATTTTTTGTAGTTTTCAATTTAGTATTGTTTACTTTCCTTATATTTTAATTGCTTAGTTATTTAAATAATTTCCATATTTTTATAGGTTAAAACCCAAAGAAGTTTCCAAAAGTGCAACAATTTTAATCAAGAAGTAGAGTGGACTCAATCAAGCAAAGAGATTAAGTTTGGAAATTTTCAAAAATAATGTGTTCAAGCTACTTGGAGATCAGGTTTCTACCTTCAGGGTTTTGCCTATAAATAGGATTCTTAGTATTAGACTTAGGATAATCTTAGATATTCTATAATTTTATTTTTCTCTAGTTTTCTGAAGAGAAGAGAAGTCATCATAATATTCAAGAAGCTAAAGATATTTTAGAGAAGCCTAAAGATCAAAGATCTGGCCAATCTTAGTTTTCTCTTTCTCTTTACTTTTTTTTATCTTTCTTGTATTATTTATGATGGTGAAACTCCTTGGTTTTATATTTATTATGAATTAGATTTATTTTTTTAGGGTTGCAGTAGAACTCAACATACAGTTTGGATTATTTCATTTTCTTTTTTTGATTTAACGATATTTGAGTTATTCATTCAATCTTGTTCTTAATGCTTCTAATTGCTTGATCACTAATTAGATTGATTTGGTAACCTTAAGAAAAAGGGAATATTGTATTTAGATTTGGATTGAATGACATATTTTTAATATTCATTTACTAGGATGAATTGATCTGCATATTAGATAGGAATATACGAGCATGCCATATGTAACCAAATTAGGGTCTAAGCTTAATGAGTTTCTTTTAATTCAATTTGCATAGGAATATAGTAAATTGATTAAGTGAGATATTTTTACAAGACCGTCAAAGATACTTATAAATAAATTAGAACTCTAAGTTAATAACTCATTATCATTAGTCAAGTTAAGAGAGTAGGATTTTGTTCAATTGAAGTTTTGAGGGAAATTGTAATCCTAGGCTTCTATTATTATTTATTATTATTATTATTATTATTATTATTATTA
>JBBYHK010000022.1:6307180-6370695 GCA_038382065.1 Adansonia grandidieri
TTATTATTATTATTATTATTATTATTATTATTACATTTAGTTTTAATTTATAATTTATAATTATTTGTTTGAATAAGATTAAGTTGTTTTAATTTTAGTACTTAACAAATTTAGTATCAATTTCTCCTGGGATCGACACTCTACTTTATCACTATATTAGTTGTTGTGATACATGTACTTGCGTGGTTAATTCTATCAATAAGTTTTTGGCACCGTTGCTGGGAAATTGTTTTACTATTTTTGTTAATATTAATATCAAGCAATCTTAGTCTCAATTCAAACTTTTGTTTATTTATTTATCTATTTATTTTATTTTTATTTTAGGTAATTTGAAAAGATGGTATTTTATAATTATTAACTGTCATCTAAGGAAATTAAACAAAGGAACACACTAAATGCCATATCTACACAATTGGTTGCAATTTCTAGGAAGCTTGACAATTTGAATGCATATGCTATCCAAAGACTGTTCATAATTTACGAATTATGTGGGAGAGCATATACTAGTGATCATTGCCCATTTATGGTAAACCCATTCAATATGTTGGAAACTATAATATGCAGTAAGATTATTTTTATTCCAACAATTATCATTCAAATTGGGACTGTCATCCAAATTTTGCTTGGTAAAACACTCAGTGACCTTCACATTCAGTAGATCCAACCATTCATCAGGGTTTTCACTGCAAGCCAAAATTCCTATTCTAGAAGAAAAGTCATCATTAAAAGAGATGCTTATGCAATATATTGAAAAAACTAAAAGCCAAAACGTTATCATTTGGACTCTAATAGCATATTTGAGGAACCTTAAGACACTAGGGCCAACTTTCTGATGCCATCTGCATTTACCTTTAAGAAACTTTACCATGTGACAATGAAACAAATCTTACAAATGGTAAAAGATTAAAAGGGATAGCTAGGAGCTAGAATTTGAAGATGAAATCGGGGTAAATAAACATAATGAAAAGGTTCAAGAAGAAAAGAACCAGTCTAACCCACCATCATCCTTCCTAAAAGAATATGATGAGTATTGTGCAGTTAATATGGTGGAAAGTGAATCCAATGAACTGTTCATAGAGAGTTATTCCACCGATCCATTCTAGGAATCATTGATTTCAACTTATGAGTGGGATAACATTGACTTTATTGGGTGTTCAAAGTTGTTGGAGGCATAACCACCTTCTGTTAGTTTCACTCCTTTGTTTAAACAATTGGGATTTTCAGCTAATGCAACATCATTCTTAAAGCTTCTTATTCAAAAACCACCATCATTGGAGCATAAGCCCCTACCGATGCATTTAAAAAATAAAAGAGCATTAGGATGGTTAATTGCTAACATAAAATGGCCTAGGAAGTTCAAGATGAATGGGCAATGTTTCAAACAGCTTTAGGGAGGCAAATTTGGTTGCCAAAGGTCGTACAGCAGTTTAGCCTACCTAAAATAACAATGGAGATTGTCAAGCCGAAGACTATAAAATCAAGGGCTTCCTAGGAGGCAACCTAATTTTCTTAAAAATTTTCTTTTTCTCTAAAATTTAGCATTTTATTTCAAAATTTTTATTTGTAACCTTGTTAATTTTTTCTTTATAGGTTTTGTAAAGAAAAAAAAAGGTCATAGCATTGCAGCTCTAAAAATGGCACTACCTTCAGGGTTTTGCCTATAAATAGGATTTTTGAGATTAGACTTAGGACAATCCTAGATATTCTATAATTTTATTTTTCTCTAGTTTTCTGAAGAGAGGAGAAGCCATCATAATATTCAAGAAGCTAGAGAGATTTTGGAAAAGCTTGAAGATTAAAGACCTGGCCAATTCTAGTTTTTTCTTTCTCTTTACTCCTTTTATCTTTCTTGTATTATTTATCATGGTGAAACTCCTTGGTTTTATATTTATTATGAATTAGATTTATTTTCCTAGGATTTGCAATGGAACTCAACATATAGTTTAGATTATTTTATTTTATTTTCTTGATTTAATGATATTTGAGTTGTTCGTTCAATCTTGTTCTTAAAGCTTCTAATTGCATGATCATCAATTAGATTGATTTTGTAACCTTAATAAACATGGAAAAGCAAATTTTATGTTTAGACTTGAATTGAATGACATATGTTTAATATTTATTTACTAGGATGAATTAATCTTCATGTTAGATAGGAATGTATGAGCATACTATATGTAACCAAATAGATTGTAAGCTTTATGAGTTTCATTTACTTTAATTTGCATAGGAATATAGTAAAATGATTAAGAAATATATTTTTATAAGACCATCAGAAGATACATATAAATAAATTCGAACTCTATGTTAACAACTCATTATCATTAGTCAAGTTAAGAGAGTAGGATTTTATTTAATTAAAGTGTTGAGGGAAATTATAATCCTACATTTCTATTATTTATTATTTGCTTTATTATTATTATTATTATTATTATTATTATTATTATATTTAGTTTGAATTTATAATTTTTAATCATTTGTTTGAATAAGATTAAGTTGTTTTAATTTTAGTACTTAACAAATTTAGTATTAATTTCTCGTGGGATCAAAACAATACTTTATCACTATATTACTTGTTGTGATACGTGCACTTACGTGGTTAGTTCTGACAACAGATACCAATATCGAATATCACTATGCAATTTTGAAAGCAATTTTAAAACATGAATGCACAATGGTCCTTGCAAAGAGAAAAGTGTTAGTACGACAAAAAAGATTATAATAAATTACCTGAAAGTAAACACATATAAAAACTTAAAAAGAAGGGACAATCGAAATGTATCTCATAGTTGTCTTTAATTATTGAAGAATAACTAATGTAACAACTTTGGCATGTGGTTGATTTAATGGTAATGTAAGGGACAAAAAAAGGTTCGATTGGGAGACCCGATATATCTGAGAGAGAGTTTGGATTTTAGATGAAATTAAAAAAATGGATTGGAGTATCCCCTCTGGTAAAAATTTTAAGTATACTTAAAAGGAGTTTTAATTAGGGAAAAATTCAAATTTTAAATAAAAAATAGGGTTGGAGTATCCCCTCGAAAAGTGGAGTTGGAGTATCCCTAAAGATGAAAATTCTTGATGTTTTAAGAAAATGATTAAGAATTTTTAATATGGATCCGAAAAGAAAATTTAAGTTTTAAGTTGCAAATAGGGTTGGAGTATCCCCTCGGAGTAATGGAGTTGGAAAATCTCCACTAGTGAAAATTTTAATATGGAGGAAAGAGATGTTTAGTATATATATATATATATTTTTTTGTATTTTAGCCTTGATCCAAGTCTAAAAGGCTTGTGTTGTAAGAGAACCAATTGGATGCATTTCGAGACATTCAAATGTCTATATAAGGGCATTTAGAATTAGGTTAAACATAGGGGATAACATTGTGTTATCCCCTTTCTCAAATTTATTTCAAGTTCATTCGAAAGCTTCAAGAGGTAAATGAGGTACCATTGGAAAGTTAACTCGATAAGGTTTAATGTAAAAATATTCCAAAAATCTTAGAAAATCGCTTTCTAGGTGGGTGAAGGTAGGTCATCTTGACATTAACAACGTGTACAAGGAGGGCGCATCATGGACTTTGGAAAAAATCATTCCAGAGTCATTCAGAATTGTTAAATCGCAAACAATACCTTTTTCATAAAGGGAATTTTGCAAGTTTTTTTGGAAAAATCTGCAAGAAGTTCTATGAAATCACTTGGTGGGCCAAAATAGCCTGAACAGAAAACCGTTTGCTGATTCCAAGGGGTTTCAAACATCAAATGTTAAAAAAATCATAATCCTTTCATCTGAAATGATCCGATGGGAAACCAAACACTGTTGGAAAGGTATTTCAATGTCCTTTAAGGTAAAAATATCAAAAAATTCTGAAAAAATCATTTATGGCTTGAAAATAATTTTTCAAACTCAAACTATAATGTTGCCAGAGCAAATAAGGAAGTCATTAGGTTTTTTTTGGTTTTTTTCAAGGGTAAACTCGAGTCTAGGACGTCCGAATATCCGTGATAAAAAAGGGCAAGTAGCATGGGTGTCACAAATTTATCCATAATCTTGGAGTAGTTTGGGACAATGAAATAACTCGTTGACCATGTCAATAAAGAGGGTATTGGACTCAAGATCAAAGCTTAATACTTTAACTAAAGAAAGTAGCATTTTATTCATTGAACTTAGACTTGAAAGATTTAGTTTGTCCTTAATTGAAAAACCAACTTTATGAAAACATCAAATCCATGTTGTTCTTCATCTATTGGAGGTAGCATGAATTAACCTGGGGATTTGTTCTTGAAAATAGATTTTTATAACAAACAAGCATGCATTTTGATAAATAAATCATGAATAAAATACAACATGCATAAAGATAAACAAGCATTATGCATGCAAACACACAAAGATGTCATTTTGACATGGAAAAATGTAACAAAAATGCAAAGAGATGACAAATAAGATGCATGAAAGTGATGTGAACATATTTAAGTGAAGAAAAGTATTCTGGAGTTGTCAAGATAGCATTTTTATGTTATGAGACTCCTTAAAATGCAAGAAAATGCATGAACAGACTTCATGCATTTTATGAAAACATTCAAACATATGTTAAGCATGTGAAAATAGATGAAACATGACAAAATAAAATGCATAAACAAGGGGCCATTTTGATGATAGAATGAAAGACAAGATATTTGGCCTACCATGCAACATTAAGGCATCAAGAGAACATTAATATCCTAAGACTACCATAAACAAGAAAACAATGATGCATGAGAACCTTAGAAGGCATCACTAAGATGATGAAAATGTTGAAAAATTAGAGAATACACAAAGTCAAGTGGAAAAAATATATCGAAGTTTCAAGCTTTAGCCTTTTCTTTGAGCAGCAACTTTGAACTCACCTTTTTAGGGTCGAACAGTAAGAGAGTGATGAAAATGAGGGCTTTTTAGTTAGGTATAGATAAAAAAAAAGTTTTAAAAAGGAATATGAGTGAAATGGAGGTTTCTAAAATGACTTTTGGTGATGGTTTTGAAGGGCTCTGAGAATGGAGAAAAGTTTTTTAGTTTTTGGTGGCTGAGGAATATTGAGGGGGTATATGAAAGTGGGTGTCTTTCTATTGAGAGTTTTTTTAGGGTTCTCATTCAGCTAAGTCAAAGGTTGGCTTATATAGCCATGTGACGATAAAGATAAAAGATGAAAAGCAAGGGTATTTTGGGATTTTGGCGCATGTACCTCATCCAGAGATAAGGTACTGTTTTCAGTTGCGATGCAAACCTATTGGTTTGCTTAGCAAAAATAATGGAGCTAAGCTATTTTATGCAGCTAAGCATTGGGAAAGTTTAGCCTTACCTTTTGATAAATTGCATAATGTTATGAAATGTCCCTTGTCATTGGTTTTTTGGGCCATAAAATTTTGTTTAAATTAAATCACAAGCCCAAAAGACGAAGCTTGGTATGAATTTTGATGACTTTTGGTGCAAGAAACATGTTTAAATCAAATTTTGAATTAGTGGTGCAGTGGCTAAAAAATGGCTTGAACTGGGCAAAAATGCTTTTGTATATCGATACAGAACATTGTGTATAGATATGCAAGGCAATTTTTACCTATGAGTATCGATACAATGAAGTATGTAGCGATACCAAGAGTAAAAATTTGTTTCCAATCTTGAGACTTAGAGGTATGTATCGATACTTTATGAACTTGTATCGATAGTCAAGCTTGCTTACCCATACATTTTGCAAAAAATCACAACTATAACTATTGCAAAGGTTTGCATTGATACAACCATGATGGGTATTGATACATCTCATTATGTCTCGAGATCAAACCCTCATGTATTGATGCTACACATAAAATTTAAATTTTTAGCCATGTAAATCAATACTTATGCACCAATATAACTTATACATGCCTATGTTTTCTTGAGTTACCTCACCTTGACCTTTGTACTCATCTGAATGACTTTAATGACACCTTTAAGATTGACCTTTGATGCTTTATTTTTACATTTTTCTTTAATGCGACCCAGCGACATTTTAAAACTCTAAAAAAATTTTTTCACCTAGCAATGTGTCACCTAATAGTGCCTGGTAACACGACATCAGGCAATCAACCCCAGTTTATTTTTATTTTTTGATTCTATCACGTTTTAATTATGCCTCCAAATGCCAAAAATTAACTGGACAAAATGAGGTGTCTACAACAAGGTTGGACATTAGAGACAAAGATTCTACATCAATGGCTCCAAACTTGTCACTCCCTTTAACAACTCGGAGATGCTTCTCTAACAACTGATTCTTATCTATTTCATCAATAAACATAATAGGCTTATGACCATTTGTCTCTCTAGCTTGTCCTAATCAATGGCTATGGGGTTGACTAGAAAAACCCTTGTATTTGCTCTTTAAAAATTGACAAATTGGTTTGTCACCATTGGGTTTAAGTAAATCACTGGTGGCATTGACAAGGCTAAATTATTTTGGGTTAGTGCTCTTAATGAGTTCCTTCCTATGTAGTCTTAGTACTACTAGGAAGATAATTTTCTAGGTTAGCCAACTCTCTCTTGTTATCTATAGCATTGGCCTATCCCTATTTTTTATAGATTATTAAGAGCTCCATGAGCTTCATGATTCATGCCTGCATTTTGTCTTCTCGAAAAAGTATCAACTCAAGTTGCTCTATGTGTGCTTAGTGATAGTTTTCTATAAGTTATTTATGATGGCATGTATTATAATAGTGTGAGATGACTGGTGCTATGTTTGCTTATTTAATTTTAGAATTCATTGCACTTTGATAACCATTTCGGTATTAAACTTTTATTAAAAGGTGTTTATTAATGATTATTTATGATAAAATGATGATAAGTATGAAATTATGACAAAGTATGATTATTATCACGAAGAAATGGATGAAGTAGTAAAAGAATTGAATTGGTATGTAAATGAAAGAGATAATTGGTTCATAGGATAGCTTTGCTAATAGTGTGTTTTATAAAGCAACAAAGAAAGCATGGTTACACATGATTACATTTGAAAGTATCTAACACAATTACATTTGAATGATGTCTCACCTCATAGATTAAGCCACCTTAATCATGTCATCTGTCTTAGTTTGGGCTGCCTAGATTTGCTCGATAAGGTAATGGTAATGCTCTTAATAATTCAGAGTACTTGCTTAATCATTTCTTGCCATTATTGTTCTCATTGTTCAGAGGCTCTCACTAAGTGATCAATTTGGTTTTGATGGGTTTGGAAGGGACTGCTCGAAACTTGGAATCCTAAGTGTTAAAGCCTCATTCTTGACTCGATCTACTCTTAAGTCCTGTACTCGATCTTCCATATGTCTATTCCTCATTTGATAGATGGTTACAATAGCGTGAACTCTGATGAGCTTTTCCCTAGTTGCTCTAGCTTTTTCCTTCCACTGGTTTAACTTTTTGCGAAAGGCGACAAGCTCTACGTCCCACTTGGCTGGTGACTTATCGATAAGTCAATATTGTCGCAATGTACCCCAGGGTGGATCCTCATAGATTTATGGGTGTATATGACTTAAAATATTTTTCTGACTAGGAAATGTCTTCTTGATCGAGACTTTTCCTTTGCAACGTGATGAGAATATGAAAGTGAGGATTCTTAACTTGTGATACAGTAAAGGGGATCCTAAGATGAATCGCTCATTTTATTTGTCTCGGATGACCATCACAAAGTGGCCAACGCTTAGAGTTGCCACCGATCATTTTGGGCTAGGCATGATCGGATTTCTATTGAAACCTATGTCTTGAGTTACGAAACTCAAAACATCGATCTTGTGGTTTGCATGGTATAAAGATTCACATTTGAGTTCAAGAGTTGGTTACACATA
Organism: Adansonia grandidieri; assembly: GCA_038382065.1. Lineage (NCBI taxonomy): Eukaryota > Viridiplantae > Streptophyta > Magnoliopsida > Malvales > Malvaceae > Adansonia > Adansonia grandidieri. The sequence continues at coordinate 6,315,023 of JBBYHK010000022.1, forward strand.
ATGAGGCATGAACTTTTTTGCAATGCCTGAAATCGATACCTTACTAGTTATGTTTTATCTCAGTTTCAATTCTTCCGATCTTAACTCATCACTATTTTGATATAACCCTCTTTTAATGCATGAATTTTATACAAAAACAAATTCAAGTTTTAATAAAAAGATTTAATCTCATATATGCCCCGGATGATGGGCAATATAGAAATTTTTAATAAAAATGACCTCCAGATTTTACTTTGAAAATGGAATATTCCATTTTGGGCACTGAAGAGATACTTATGCGGAACATCACCTTTAATTTTACTTGAAATAATTTGAAAATATGAATGCGAATAATTATCACAAAGAAATCACGTTAATAAGGCAATGAATGAAGTAACATAACATGAACCATTCAATGTAATGATAAAAAGAAGGGATGAACTATTGGAGTTTATCTCGCAATTAGCATTGATTATCTGGGAATAACTGAATCAATAATTTTTGAGCCGGATTTAGGTTCTTTGATTGAACAAGGTTTTTTTAAATAAAAACGAGCTTGACTCTTAACACGTTCATGGAGATTTGGAAGAAGAAAAATTTACTTGTAGTAGCCCCTCGAGATGTGGTTGGAGTATCCCCAAGGGTGACGAATAATTTTGACAAAGGAAGATTTTTAAATCTTAAAAATTTTGAAAAAGTGGGGTTAGAGTATCCCCTCAAAAGGTCAAGGTTGGAGTATCCACGAAAGTGACATGCCTGACATTCTTTAAAGAAGTGGAGTTGGAAAGCTTAAGTAGACAAAACTTTGTGATTTAAAAAATAAGTGAGTATTTTGACACTTTTTAATAAAAGAAATTATTGTGAATAAGGATGGTAAAGATGTAAAAGAAAAATTCATGCCTTGATGTGAGCCTACGGGAGGTCAAAGCATATTCCTGAAGCTGATCAACGTGATATGGTGACATTCAAATGTCTAGAGATGAAGCACAGGAAAATAACTTAATTTTGACCATAACTGATACAGGGGGACAGCATCGCGCTATCCCACTTTTTGAATTTATTCTAAATGGGTTTGAAGGTTTTAGAGCATGAACAAGATATCGTTAGAAAGTAACTCGATAAGGGTTAATTTAAAAATATTCCCAATATCCCAAAAAAACACTTTTCAGAGGAATAAATTTTCAAGTTTGGATTAATTACACTGCTGGCAGAGCATATAAGGGACATGATGTGTCAAAATTTGAAAAATCACCCTGGACTCATTTAATATCAAAAATTGCAAACGATACCCTTTTGAAAAGAGAATTTCATGAATTTTTTAGGAAAAACATTTGAAGGATTTGAAAAAATCATTTAGTGGGTCTGAATGGCCCGATCAGAATACATGTTGATGATTTTAGGGTTTTTAGATAGTTTAGATTTGAAAAATCATAACTCCCACATCCATAATGATCTGGGGGTGAATAAGACATTGTTTTAAAGATAATTTGACACACTTTGAGAGAAAAAATATTAGAAAATTCATGAAAAATCATTTTGGATTTTAAATGGATTTTTCAATTCACAATAGTTATGTTACCAGCTGGGGACAAAGTAAAGCAAGGGATATTTTTCATTTTTCTTTGTGTTTTCAGGTCCAAACTCGGGTCATTGACATTCGAACGTCCATGACTAAAGGAAAAGAGTGGCATGAGCATCATGAACTCATTTGTAGAGCCTCAAAATAGTTTGGGATGATGAAATAACCTGTTGATCATACCACTTAAGGTGTTGACTCAAAAACAAGGCACAAACATTTTGGGAACAAGTGCAGGGCCATTTTCATCAAAAAATCAAAAGTTTTGAGCTCCTTTAATCAGGATTCCAGATTTAGAAAACTTAATTTTCCCTAAGATTTTTTTTGCTAACTTTAAAGAAAATACTAAGTTCATGTTAATCTTTATTGGTTAAGGTTAACATGCTTGGCTTAGGGAGGTTTTGAAATTCAGTTTTTCGACAGCCATTAAATATGCACTTAGAAAAGGAAAAGATAATGAACAAACAAGGGGATGGCATATAACATGAATGGGGATGCTAACTACTAATGGTCTTGACAAAGAAAGTGTTATGCACACATCTCATGAAGTGAAACATGCCGAAAATGACAATGATTCATGACAAAATGCAAGTTAATGTATAAACATGCTAGACTAAAGATTTACGCATTGATTGAACATAACATGATGCATGGATATGGCATAAAATGCATGAACAAGAGCTATCAAAAATAATGAGGATGAAAAAAGACACTTTGCATATCAAAATGGGCATTAAGACATCCAAATCCTAAGCTACCATAACCAGAAGCCACAATAACTAATGAGAATCCTAAGAGGGTGGTGGAAGCATGAAAGGCTCACTAAATGATAAAGATGCTGAAAAACAAAAAATGAAAGTGATTAAGTAGAAAGTTATACCAACAAAGCTTTAATTTTGGTTAAGTGGTTGGAGTATCAGAGATAGCCTAAATTCTCCTCTTTTCCTTATTGTTAATTAGCAAGAAATGTGAGAAAAAGAAAGGCTTCAGTTCTGCTATGGGTGAGGATCATTTTTCAGAGTGTATAGTGGTTGAGAATGATATTTTGGGGCTATTTTTCCATGGTAAGTGAAGGGCTACGAGATTTTATTTTTTTTATGTGCAAATGATTTGGGAGAGCTGAATAAGCTGGAAAAACTTTTTTTTTGCTAAGATAGAATGGGCTATTTATACAAGCACTTTAAAGTTAAATTAGAGGTGTTTTTGGTCATTTCTTAAGACGACAAAGTTGTAACAGCTGATGGCTATAGAATGGTTGTAGGAAGTAATTTATTACCAATGTGATGGACATAGGGTGGTTGGTTTGATTGCCGAAATTGGATACTAGCAAGTAGGGTAGCTGAAGGTGATCTTTGTCAACAAACAAGGGAAGAGTAGGGTGATCATATGACATTGACCTTTTATGATCCAATTTAGACTTCAAAAAATGTTTTGATTAATTCACAAGTCCAAATTCATAATTTGCTATGGGTTTTAATCTTTTTTGTTGCAAAAACAAGTTAAAATCGAGCTTTGGATCAATGGTGGACAAGTTAAAAATGCCTCGATCATTGAAAATAGCCTTAAGAATGTACTAATACATTTGGTCTAAAAACCATTAAATGTATCGATACAATAAGCATTGTATCGATGCAATGATCATTGTACCGATACAATATAGCATTGTATCGATACATGTTGATATGTGTCGATACATCTACTTTACAGAATGCAAGTTTTAGTTTTGGCCTGGCCTAGTATCGATACATAAGTTTATTTATCGATACATTTACACTTTGTATCGATGCAAATAGGGACATTTCAAATTTTTAGGTCATTGGAGCATTATATCGATATATAAGGACCATGTATCGATACATTTAGGCAAAATTATGCATTTTCCCGTGTCTTTTATCTTCGAACACCTGGAACTACATCCTTTGAAGCCATATCTTTGCATTTTTCTTTAATATGATCCATAAGCATTCTTGACTTCCTAAAAACACACTTTTTCATCAGGTGACATGTTGCCCGATGATCATCACCCCCTTCCACGTCCATGTCCCAGATTGTTAAAAATTAGCTCGGACAAAATAAGATGTTTACAGCTACCCCTCTTTGACTGTTGCTGAGAATTAGGAACAAGGTAAACATAAGTAGATAGTATTTTGTCTAGGGTGAAATGACATACCCTGGAACACCTACAAAGAAATAAATTTTAATTAACTTTGCTATAATAAGTGCAGTGTATTTGTAGTGATCTTAATGGAAGTTTAAGTGAATTTTGTAAGGTTTGCCCTCACTACAAGGGTGTTAGGTTTTCTAAGGCTTGGCCCCCTTAGATAGGTACGGAGTAATGTGGACTTTGATGTGGGTGCCACCAACTTGTACGGCTTTGACATAGACTTAGGTGCCACCAGCTTGTGGCGGTCTTGACTCAGATGCCACTAACTTATGGGCTTTGAAAAGGGTGCCATTAACTTGTGGGCTTCGAAAAAGTGCCACTGACTTGTGGACTTCAAAAAGGTGCCACTGACTTTTGGGCTTCGAAAAAATGCCACTGACTTATGGGTATTGAAAAAGGTGCCATTGACTTATGGTTTTGAAAAGGGTGCCCCAACTTGTAGACCTAAAAAATATGCCACTAACTTGTGGGCTTTGAAAAGAGTGCCACTAACTTGTGGGCTCCAAAAGGGTGCCACTGACTTATGGGCTTTGAAAGGGGTGCCACTGACTTATGGGCTTTGAAAATGTGCCACTGACTTGTGGGCTTTGAATAGGGTGCCACTGACTTATGGGCTTCGAAAAGGTGCCACCGACTTGTGGGCTTCAAAAGGTGCCACTGACTTGTGGGCTTTGAAAAGGGTGCAACTGACTTATGAACTTCAAAAAAGTGCCACTAACTTGTGGGCTTCAAAAAGGTGTCACTAATTTATGGGCTTTCAAAAGGGTGCCATTGACTTATAGGCTTTAAAAAGGGTGCCATTGACTTATAGGATTCGAAAAGGGTGCCACTCACTTATGGGTTTTGAAGGGGGTGCCACAGACTTGTGGGCTTTGAAAAGATGCCATTGACTTGTGGCTTTGAAAAGGTGCCACTGACTTTGAACAAGGTGCCATTGACTGATAGGCTTTGAACAAGGTGCCATTAACTTTTAGGCTTTAAACAGGGTGTGACTGACTTATGGCCTTTAAACAGGGTGCCACTGACACTTATGGGCTTTGAAAATAGTGCCACTAACTTATGGGCTTTGAAGAAAGTGCCACTGACTTATGGGCTTTAAAGAAAGTGCCACTAACTTATGGGCTTTGAAAAGAGTACCACTGACTTGTGGGCTTAAAAAGGGTGCCACTAACTTGTGGGCTTTAAAGAGGGTGCCATTGACTTATGGGCTTTGAAAAAGGTGTTGACAAAGTTTTTGATAAAACTTCTAAAGCAAGTTTTTCTTAATGAAAATTCATGACAAAGTTTCCTGATGAAAGTTGTTTTTACACTAGTCTTTGACAAGATTCTTGACTAAGCTTCTGATAGATATTCTCAACAAAAATTCTTGATAATAGTTTTTGGATAACAATTTCTTGACACTAGCACTTTGGCAGTAGTTTCTTGATAAAAATGGTTTTAACATGAGGTGATGAGAAAAAAAACCTTACTGAATGACATTTGGTTTGCGAAGCTTAAAGCTTTTACTAGGAATTCCTTGGAGGTTTAGTAACCCTGGCTTAAAGTGACATTGTAAAAGTGATAATGTATAATAGTAATGTGAGTGCATGATATGAAATGCTATCATGGTTGCATGATGTGAAGTCCAATACAGGAGATAGCCATAGTTTCTTGCAAGTCATCCATACTCTAATAGGGATTGCGAACCATCTTGGTTCAACTAGGGATTGGAATTTTCTTAATTCCAGTAGGGATTATAGGTTATCCCGATTCCATTGGGGATACAACATAAAATCTATCACAAGTGATAGCCATTGTGAATTATTCTAGCTCTTTTAGGGATGCGATGTTTTGATGGTCAAGTTATTCATCTATTTTCAAGAATTTAGATTATGGCATTTCCTGATTTGGAAGGCTTAACCATTTTCCTAACAATTAAAAGGCATTGTCAATAATTTAGTGACTGTTTAACTGACTAGATTCATGTTTTTGTTTTCGATAAGATTCAGATAGAACACACAGATCGATTTTTGGTTAGCTTGAAACAGTTTTTCTTGAGATATGGCTTATGAACGCCAGAATTAGTTTGGTGTATGGTCATGTCAAACGGGTGTTTGGATGCGAGAAGTTCATGATCTTGATAATCAGGGCACGAGTAGAGTTCTCTATGCTTTTCTTTTCCTTTCAATGTAATATCAAGATATCCTAATGCATATTTCAGTTGATTTATCAAACAATATCAGTTAAATGACAAGTGCAAAGTGAATTATACAGGGGTTTAAAAGAAGCAAGGCAATATTTATTCATGACAGCAAAGAGATACAACTCGATATACTATTTGATAAGCAATTGATAGGGTAGCCAGAAAGATGATCTTTTGGGTGAAAGATGCCTCTCATAATCATGGCATGGATGTTCTTTAGGTGCTTTTCAGGATCTTTCTTGAACAATAAATATGACTAGTATGAGCTGATCTTTGGAAGATCCCTAGGATTACTTTGCATTGTCCTGTAGGTGCTCTCAGTTTATGCCCCATCAAAATTGATCTTCTCAAGTTGCCCTTGTCAGTTTCAACCGTAGTCGGGTTGGCTGCCAGATGCCCTTTTTGGATTTTCATCTGGACCCCTTTTTTGTTTTTTTTTTCTATTTTTTTCTTTTATTTTTTTGTTTTTTTTTAAGATGCTTTTTTTAGGTTTTCGCCCTCTACGTGTAATATTTCTTGATGGAATCTAAGTTGACTTGGTTGGGCAAGGCACTGCCATCCTTTCTAACAAGATTATGGCCCTTCCAGAGAAGGCTTGCTTCATGACATATGGTCTTTCCTAATTGGGGGTCCACTTGCTTCGTGTATCTTTATGAATTAGGAGGATATTCTTTAATACCAATTCGCCTGGGTGAAATTGTCATGGGCTCATCTCTTTGTCATGGGCTCGGATCATGTGTCTTTGATACATTTAACTATGGCAAATGGCTTTCATGCATTTTTCTTCAGTGAGGTTAAGCTGGTCATATCTGTTCTTGACCCATTCAGCCTCTTGAAGTTTGGTTTCCATCAAGACTCTGAGAAAAAGGATTTCAACTTCGATAGGCAATACAGGTTCCATCCCATAGATAAAGGAGACTAGGGTAGCACTTATAGAAATGCAAACTGAGGTCTGATAGGCATGAAGTGCAAAGAATAGCTTCTTATGCTAGTCTTCGTAGTCTTTGAAGTTTGGTTTAAGTTGCTTGCATTGGCTATGATGATTAGGTTCAGGAGGCCATATCTACAGATGATGTCCCGCTTGACAAACTTACAAAATGCTCGATCTAGTGACATTAGCTTATGAGGCAGCCTCTACCCATTTGGTGAAAATGTCGATTGCTACTAAGATGAAGTGATGCCCATTAGAAGCTTTAGGGGTGATTAGCCCGATCACATCCTACCTACATAGAGTTGGGCCATGAGGTTGTCATAACGTGAAGTGGCGCTAGAGGGACATTGATCTTGTTCGCATAAATTTGATACTTTGGCATTTTTGGGTGTAATTAATGCAGTATCTCTCAAGGGTCAACTAGTAATTACCCGCTCTTAGGATTTGCTTAGCCATCCAATGTCCATTAGCATGTGTGCTGCAAATCCCTTCATGAACTTCTTCTAGGATCCTTTTGGCTTTAGAAATGTCGACGCATTTGAGCAATACTTGATCGTGACTCTTCTTGTTTAAGATTTTTCCATCAAGAATAAATTTGATAGCCAGTCTCCTAATAGTCCTTTTATCAGTCTCGGTCGCATGTATGGGATATTACTGATCCTTGATGTAACGAAGGATGTCAGAATACCATGATAGGCCATCATTTCTTTTTTGACACTATGACAATGAACCGAAGTTCTATAGATGCTCATTTGGATGGGAGTAACATCCAATTCTTAGTTGACTTTAAACATGGATGACAAAGTAGCCAAAGCATCGGCTATTTGGTTCTTTTCTTGGGGTAAGTGTCGAAAAGGTCAGCTATTGCACTGCCCTTGATGGCTTTTTGGCTGATATAGGTAATGTCATATTAGAAAGTAGGATTTGCCATTTAGCTAGCTTTCCTGATAATGCAGGGGCTTCGCATAGATACTTGATAGGATCAAGCCTTGCAATCAACCATGTGGTGTGATATAGCATGTACCGCCCGAGTCTTTTGGCTATCCACACCAAAGCACAGCATAACTTCTCGACTGCAAAGTAGTTACACTCGTATTTCATGAACTTTTTGCTTAAGTTGTAGATAACTTATTCCTTCTTTCCTGGCTTATCATGTTGCCCTAATACACAACCCATATATTTGTAAAAAATTGCTAAGTAAAAAATTAAAGTTTGACTAGGCACTAGCAGTACCAACACTGGTGGGCTTGACAGATAATGTTTGACTTTATCAAAGACTTTTTGACATGCCTTATTCCATTTTCCCAGATTTTGTTTGCGAATGAGCTGAAAGATGGGGTCGTACTTATCAATGAGCTGGGATATGAATCTAGCAATGTAGTTCAGTCTCCCCAAAAAGCCTTTCACTTCCTTTTGGGTTTGAGGTGGTGGCATATTTTGAATGGCTTTAACTTTGTCTGGTTTAACTTTAATCCTTTTTTCACTGACTATAAATCCTAAAAGCTTACTCGAAGTGGCTCTGAAGGTATACTTGGCAGGATTCAATTTGAGTTGAAATTTTCATAGCTGTTCAAAAAGTTTTTGAAGGTCTATGACATGCTCACCCTTTTTTGTTAACTTGGCAATCACATTATCCACGTAAACCTCAATTTCTTCATGCATCATGTCATAGAAGAGGGCCACCATGGCTCGTTAATATGCTGCCTTAGCATTTTTAAGTCCAAAGGGCATGACATTATAGCAAAATGTCCCTCACATAGTTACGAAAGATATTTTCTCCATGTCTTTAGGTGCCATCTGGATCTGGTTATAGCCTAAGAATCTGTCCATGAAGGAGAAAAGAGAATTCATGGCCATGCTGTCTACTAGACTATCGATGTAGGGTAACAGGAAGTTATCCTTGGGACTAGCTCGATTCAGATCTTGATAATCAATGTACATTCATACTTTGTCATCTTCTTTAGGACTGGGACTATATTGGTGACCCATTCTGGATATTTGGCTACTTTGGTAAACCCCGTATTAAACTACTTCTTAACTTCTTCTTTAATTTTAAGGAGCATTTTTGGCTCCATCCTCCTTAACTTTTGCCAGATTGGTTTGCATCCATGCTTGACGGAAAGCTTGTGGACCACTATATCAGTGTTTAGTCCTAGGATGTCTTAATATTACTAAGTGAATACATCCTAATATTCCTGGAGTAGGTCTATCAGCTTAGTCCTAGTTGTCAACTTTATTGAGGTTTTGATTTTAACCTCCTTTTGATCCTTTTGAGTACCCAGATTTATAGCTTCTATTAGGTCTTTATGGGGCATGATCTACTTTTCTCTTGCTTAACTAATCTTAAGAGGTTTGATGGTACTGAGCTTTCTTTGAAATCTTCTTTAGGATCAATTTCACTAGTGCAAATTGACTATTCAAAATCGATCCTCAGTAACCCATTAGACACATCCATATCACTGTTGTCAGGATACTTAAAAGGGTGAAAAATAAACATTGCAAAAGGCACACACACAACCAAGGGATTTGGACAAAAATAAAGGCAAAAAAGTAATGGAGACAAAATGGTTGAAAAGTGATATAGACATACAATATGGATTGATATATGCAAAAGTCATTTCATTGATAATTTTTAACAAAAGTGACCAATACATAAGACACCTATCTACCATTGGGTGAGGGTAGGTAGGTTTTCCTTCTTTGACATTACATGAAAGGGATAGGAAAAGTGCAGGGGCTTCCATCATGATCCAGTCATCAAAATCATGTCTTAACAGAAGGATAAGCATTTTATGGCTTGGTATCTTAGAGATAGAGGTTGTGAAGTGCTCTATTTAAGATGACCAAGACATCTTTAGCCTTTTGCTCTTCTGGTCGGTTTGGATCGATTCGTCCTCCTGAATGGAATATCTCATAGAGAGATGACAATATTGTTGGCTTTGATTCTTCCTCTTAACCTAATGATCAAGTCATCCTTTGGTTATAGATAATTCTTTCTTGCTACTTTTTTAACTACGCATTAGCCTTGAATTCTAAGCCTCTTTTGTTGACTTGAGAGATGACCTATAGAGCTTGGGCTATCCTTGCAGATTCTTACTAAGCCTTTTCCAGCATGAGAACCTTTGCTAATGATCATTTTTAAACTCGAGTAGGTACTCTTTGACAGGTGAGGTTTAACTATTAGCAATCGTTCTCCCATAAATGTTGCATTAATGAACTCAAAAGATTGAAAGGATGACTTTGGTACATCTTTATTGGGCACCATATAGATTTCTTCAATGAAAGTAGTGGTGATCATTTATTCTTCAGCCTCGATGGTGACTACTTTGTCATCCATCATAAATTCGAGCTTCTGATAGAGAGAGGATGGGACAGCCCCGGTGGAGTGTATCCATGGCCTTCTTAATAGGCAGTTGTAAGATGGATTAATATCCATAACTTGAAAGTCAACTTCCTATGTACATGGGCCTATCTAGAGCTAGATTGTGATATTTCCAATTACTCCACGACATGTTCCAACAAAAGCTCAAACTATGGTGTGGCTACTCTTGATGTTGGACTGATCGACAAGGAGTTTACTTAATGTAGTCATGGGCATAACACTAAGGGCTAACCCATTGTCTATGAGTACTTAGGGCAAAATACGTCCCTTGCAATGGGTAGTGATATGTAGAGCTTTATAACTGCCCCTGTCTCCAGGTGGGATCTCATCATCGGTGAAGGAGATATAATTATCGGCCATCACATTGTTCACTAACCGATCCAATTTGTCCACGAAGACGTTTGTTGGCACATATGCTTCGTTTAACACCTTCAGTAATGCATATCGGTGAACCTCTAATTTAAGAAGCAAAGATAGCATAGAAATCTTTATGGGTTGTTTATTTAACTGGTCTACAATGCAATATTCACTATGCTTATGAACTTAAGGAACTTTATGGCTTCTCTTTCACTCACTGCTTCCTTGACTTTTTTGGGCTCGAAATTTTTTGCTTGGGCCTGAGTGGTACCAGTGCTTGGAGATGCATTAACCTTTTGTTTTTCTTGAGCTAAGGAAACGTAACACCTACCATTATAGGTTAGGTGACTAACTTCTAACAGTTTCATTACAGCAGTTGCAAGAGTTAGTTCTTTGATCATCACTACTTGGTTCTCGTACTTCTATGGGATAGCTTTGTTACTAATATATGATAATTGTTTAGGTAGCTTGACAACTAACTTCAGTGTAGGTGTCAAAAAATTAACCTCAAGATTTGACCTACCATAAAGAATGAGGGGTTAGTTTCTCCCATAAAACGGCTATGTGGTTTCATCTCCATCATGTTGATAGATTCAACAGCAAGTGTGGTTTCATGATACAATTCTATCTAGCCTTTATTCATCATTCTTTAAGCCATGGATCTAAACTCTTTGCATGTTTGTAGGGTATGACCTACAACTATATGGAGGTCACAAAAGTTGTCGGGATTGTCTTCCAATTTTTTCTATTGCGTTGAGCAATCTAACCTGAATCAATGCATGCTAGATCAAGAACATTGGCATCTTTACGTCCTTTATGCTTGTCTTGGCTTTATATTTGTTCTTAATGCCGATCATGTTTGCAGCTGGCTCAGTGTGGTTTGGTAAAGGATTTGTAGTAACATTTGGTCCCTGGTTCATCCTGAACTGTAAGACTTTTGAGTTAATTAGATTTTGCATATTTCATTTAAAAGATATGCAGTTCTCGATGTCATGCCCCATTGCCCCAGCATGGTATTCACAGTGGGCATTAGGTTTGTACCATTGCGGGTATGGTGGCTTCTTTTTTGGGACATAGATTGGGGTCACTAAATGATTTTGGAGCAAGGTTTGGTAGAGTTCCTTATATATCATAGGGATAGGATCAAAATATTGCCTTTGTTGATCTACACCTCGATTGCCAGGTGCATTATTGGTTATTCAATTGGTACTTTGGTGAACTTGAGGAGGGTAGCTTTATGGTGGGTTGGATGGGTTGTCGGTTATGGCATTAATTGGTGGAGGGGGTATTGTGATAGGGTGAGAATACAGCGTGCTTAGGTAGTGAGGGTCAGGTATTTGATGCTATTTTGGCTGAGATGAATTAGCATAAGTTATGGCATTGGCCTCTTCATCCTTCTTCTTATTGGCAATAGGCTTCTTACTTAATCTAGACATTTTCCCAGTAGATATTCTACCACTCTCAATTATTTCTCTAGAGAAAACTAGGCCTGCGAATTTCTTAGTGGCATTTTCTACAAGCTTCTCGTAATAAGGAGCACGTAAGGTGTGAATGAAAGTAACTGCCATTTTTTTTTCTGTAAGGGGAGGCTGTACTAGGGCTGCTTCTTCTTTCCACCTTTAGGCGTATTGCTTGAAACTTTAAGTGGATTTTTTCTTGAAATTTATCAAGGAATGTCAGCCTGGTGCCCAATCTGACACATGCTAGTATTGGTTTAGAAAAGCCTTAGCCAAGTCAGCCTATGATTGGATTCTTACATTGTCTAGTTCGATATACCACCAAGTCACTACCCTATTGAGGTTGTACTAGAAGCAATGGATAAGAACATTTTATCTTCTCGTACCTAGCCATCTTTTGTAGGTACATTCTAATGTGGATGGAAAGGTTGGTGGTTCCACTGAATTTTTCAAACTCTAGAGCCTTGAACTTTAGGGGAATGATAAGGTTGGACATCAAAGATAGCGATTACATGTTAAGAGCTTCGAACTTGTCACTCCATTCAATAGCTCAGAGGTAGTTTTCTAGTTACTGGAATTTGTTCATTTCTTCTGCAGTCATGGTGGACTTTTGACCTTCTATTTTCTCTAGTTCCTCATGACCAAGGGTTATCAGATCAGCTGATGAAACTTCCTTGTTAACCCCTTGAGTAGCGGGAATGAATTGGCTTGCCGCAATGGGATTTTGGTAGATGACTGATGGAGCCTGAGAGGCAGGTGTAAGAGCAGGCCATTGTTCTTGTTTAGTTTCCCTTTTGGTGGGTTCTGGATTATTGGTAGGGGGACTTTCAGTGTTGGGAGGATCATTCCTTGTGTTGGCAGTGCTAGCTTGCCCTCTTTTTTCACAAAGGTTGTCATTAGTTCCATAAGTCTCACAATTTGAGTTTTCATTTTACTTTGCTGACAGAGCATCTAGTCTTGTGATTCCTTAACCATTAGCTCAAGTCACTCAATATGAGCTTCATGATCACTTTCTATGATTTGTTTGTGGCATCATGTGTTATAGCGATGCTGGATGTTAGGTTTCATTTTCTTGAGTGACCTTGGAATCCCTTGCACTTTTATGGCCCAATTCCCGTATTAGACTTTCACTTAAAAATGTATTTATTAATGAGTGTTTATGATGCAATGATGAGTTTAGATAATGAATGATTGATGCAAGTGTATAAAACAAAATAGTGAAATTAAATATGCATGTGCATTTAAGACAATTGATTCCTGGAATAGCTTCATCAATAACATTATTCATAGAGCCACAAAAAGGTTTTTTTCTTGCAACATGATTACATCTGAAAATATCTAACATGATTACATTGTGTAATCACATGATTAAGAAAGCCTAAAAGTTGTTGCTCACAATCTCTGATAGGTATAATGTCTTGCCTTATAGATCAAGCTACCTCAATCATGTTGTTCACCTCTCGTTGAGCCATTTGAACTTGTTTAGTGAGGTGTTGATGTTGTAGTTCGTAGTTTAGACATGCTTGGTCGATTATCGCTTGCCATTCTAGTTCGCGTTGGTCGGAGGTCTGTGTTAGCTCATTGATATGACCTTGATGAATCTAGAGAGACTGCTCTAACTCCTAGATTCTATAAGTGAGGACTTCATTTTCAACCCTGGCGATTTTCGCATCCTGTATTTGGGTCTCAAGTCTTTGATTTCTTCATTGGTAGGTGGAGGCAAGAGTTCATGCCCTTGTGAATTTTTCTTTGTTGGTTCTGACTTCCTCCTTTTACTGATTTAGCTCACGATTAAGAATGGCAACTTTTGCTTCCCATTCGACTGATGGCTTGCCAACACAATGGGACTTGTTTGCTTTTCAGAGTGCCACATAATCCTTGGTTAGGCTTTCGAGGTCATCTTTAAGGTGATTTTTTCTTTGATGACTTGATCTATTTCACTGCTCCTAAGATAGATATCCATCTCTAGTTGGCATTTTCCTCCTTAAGTTGAGAGATTTCTATAATAAAGGATGCCCTTTCTTGTTTAAACTCCCTTCTAAGTATCTCGATCTTAGAAGGTAGCTCTTCTATTAGGATTTACAGTATCTCAGAGTTGGGTGGTGAACATGGGTCATTGATACGGCAAAGTCTTTATTCTTCATATCTAGGAGTGGTGGGGCTTCCTCTCCGGTATCTTACCATAAAATGGATCTTCTTGTAAGATTGGAAAGCTAACTAGATTTTCACTTTATAATTAGGTTCTCCGTATTCAAAATCCCAATATCCCAAGTCTTCGAAGAACGGGGATGAATTGCTAGCACTGGAACTGACGCAATACCAATAGAGGAGCATAACTAGTACTTCCCCATAATCCCAAGAGTGATACACAAGTGTAGTCTCCATATCTGTACACAATCGACTAAGGGAACACCCATGGGGCTATCTAAGTGAATTTTTCTCCTTGATGTTTTGTAATTCCTCAACCTAATGCTTTTCTATCTTATTTTGATGTCATTCTTCCTCTAATGCCATGGAAAGATGACTGATCTTGAAGAAGAAATTTTGCTTGGCTCTCCCTTTTCTAACACAGAGATTACCTAGGAGCCATATCTAGAGCAATGGGGCATACCCGATAAACCTTTTTGTTCCCGTTCTTTTAGAAAAGCTGAGGGCACAAATGGTTTCGGCAATGATGGCAGAAGCAGGGTTGATGTTGCAATATAGGCAAGAAAAGAAATATATGACTACTACCACTATATAACCTAAAGTCTTTTGGGATTATAATGAGCCCGTAGGTTGCCAAAGTGTAAACATCTTGAGCTTTCTTTTGATCAAAAAGATTTACCATGGCCTTTTTCGAGCTGGCCCAAGAGATGCATTCACTATTTCCTTTTACCTTGACGTGACTATCAGCCCATGCCTCTATGGCTCATAGAACTTGCTTCAACCTTTTCTTGAACAAAGGAGGCGTTAGCACTTTATAGTAAATCCAGTCTGACTTGGCCCTTTCTATGTTAAGCAGAGTTGTGTACTTATCAATGGTAGAGACCAAATCTTGTTGGTTGAAGGTGAAACATTGGTAGGCCAGATTCCAGAACTGTGCCATTGCTCATAGCAAGCCATCATCCAACTGAACTCGAAGTAAGAGAGCTATATCCCCATACTTTTTAGTAAAGGTTTCTTTCTCATTGTTGTCCTACCTATCCCAAATGTGCTTCAATTCTCGACAATCATTCTGACGAAAATCGATCTTGACCTCTTCATGCATTTCTGAGACATAATCAAGCCTTAAGATATCTCCGTCTTGACGTTGGCGACCTTTTGACCATGTTCTAACGTTTTTAAAGGACTCGATAGTAGAAATGAGCTATTGCTCCATAAATAATGCCCCTCGCTGAACATCCAACCGAAAAAATTACCCCAAAATGATGATAGTCATGATAGTTATGATGAGATGATGCATGTTCCAAGGCACAAAACAAAGGGAAAACAAGTTAGTGAAATGTATAAAAGACAAATGTAAGGAATTAAAGAATTTAAGAACATCAGACAAAAAAATATTCATTACATGTCTCGACCAAGGTGGTGAGACAAGAAACGGGCAACGTATCAAGATGTCCAGATGCAACTTGCCCTTCGTGAGGTGATATAATATCTTATTTTGATAGAAAAATAATTGATCGACAGTAATATTCGTTTATCACTACAAGTACGGATGCGTGTTAAGCCATAACTCGGATAGCATAATGACTTATAGCATAAGCATTGTGAACGATGGTTTTTGCTCACGGTCACTTATTTAGACAAAGGTTAACCATTGTTTGAGTGACACGACAGCATGCCTTGATAAATGATAAAAATGCATATACAGGTGACAATTGTACACTCATTATCACCTGTGTAATCATGGTAATTAAGAGTAAAGGTTAGGAATGATTCTTGAGTGACCTTGTTCTCTAGGTGTTCTAGCAGCTTTCTAGTATGATTTGACATGGTTTAGTTTATAGGGCTTAATATGGGGTTTAAGTTGATGCCTGAATAGGTATCCGAATTGCTCTTCCATCCGGTAAGGACAGTCGAGGCACCCCGATCTTAAGCCCATAATGGGTTTGGCAGAATGGGTTCAATCTAGTGGATGTATTTCCCTATGCAAATATGGAGGGTTACTCATGAGAGACATAGGTAATTTACATCCGAAAAGTTATTGCTATGCCTATGCGGAGGGTTACTCACGAAGGCAGATAGCTTAGTTCCTCCAAATGATTAGGTTATAACCTCGCCGTGGAGTTTGGTAGGAATTTAATGCATATAAAGTGCACCATGTGTGATAGGAAAATGATCAAACCTTTTTTGCTTACTCCTATAAGACCATTTTTATCAAACTGATGATTATTCAAAAATAAGACAATCCTAGCAATCCTGTTAAACAAAAGATTAGTTGACAAAATAAAAAAAAGGTCATAGTTAAATAATGATCGAAGATCGAAGGAGCCAAAAAGCTAGTAAGACTTGGCTAGTTATTAGCCTAACTCTCTATACGGTCCCCAGTAGAGTCACCAAGATATCGCAATGTACTCTGGGGTGGATCCTCGCAGATCTATAGGTGTATACAACTTAAAATATTTTTTTGACTAAGAAATGTCTTTTTGACTGAAACTTTTCCTTTGTAACGTGATGAGAATTAAAACGTATGGATTCTCAACTCGTGATATAGTGAGAGGGACCATAACACGAATCGCTTATCTTATTGGTCTCAGATGACCATCACAAAGTGGCCAACGCTTGGAGTTGTCATCAATCATTTTAGGCTAGGCATGATCGATGCCTATTGAAGCCTATGTCTTGAGTTACAAAACTTGAAACATCGATCCCATGGTCTGCGTGGTACAAAGATTCACCATTTGAGTTCGGGAGTTGGTTACACACGATGAGGCATGAACCTCTACATGACGCCCAAAATCGATACCTTACTAGTTATGTCTTATCTCAATTTCAATTCTTTCGATCTTAACTCATTATTATTTTGATATAACTCTCTTTTAATGCATGAATTTTATAGAAATACAAATCCAGGTTTTGATGAAAATATTTAATCTCATATATGCCCCGGATAGATGGGCAATATAGAAATTTTTAATAAAAATGACCTATGAATTTTACTTTGAAAATGGAATATTTCATTTTAGGCATTGAAGAGATACCCAAGCGGAACATCACCTTTAATTTTAATTGAAATGATTTGAAAATATGAATGTCAATAATCATCACAAAGAAATCTCGTTAGTAAGGCAATGAATGAAGTAACATAACATGAACCATTCAATTTAATGATAAAAAGAAGGGATGGACTATTGGAGTTTATCTTGCAATTAGCATCGATTATCGAGGAATAACCGAATCAACAATTTTCAAGACGGATTTGGGTTCCTTGATTGAACAAGGTTTTTTTTAAAATAAAAATGTGCTTAATTCTTGACATATTCATGGAGATCTGGGAAGAAGAAAATTTTAATTATAGTTGAAAGACAGGGTTAGAGTATCTCCTCAAAAAGATGGAGTTAGTGTATCCCCTAGGATGATGAATAATTTTGACAAAGGAAGATTTTTAAATCTTAATAATTTTGAAAAAGTGGGGTTGGAGTATCCCCTCAGAAGGTCGAGGCTAGAGTATCCCCGAAAGTAACATGTCTGACACTCTTTAAAGAAGTCGAGTTGGAAAACTTAAGTTGACAAAACTTTATGATTTAGAAAATGAGTGAGCATTTTGACAGTTTTTGATAAAAGAAATTATTATGAATGAGGATGGTAAAGATGTAAAAAAAATCCGTGCCTTGATGTGAGCCTAGGAGGTCAAAGCATGTTCTCGAGGTTGATCAAGGTGATATGGTGACATTCGAATATCTCGAGACGAAGCTCGGAAAAAAAACTTAATTTTGACCATAACCAAAAACAGGGGGATAGCATCGTCTATCCCACTTTCTGAATTGATTCTAAATTGAATTGAAGGTTTTAGAGGGTGAACAAGATACCGTTAGAAAGGTAACTTGATGAGGGTCAATCTAAAAATATTCCTAATATCCCAAAAAATCACTTTCCATGGGAATAAATTTTCATGTTTGGATTAATTACGCTACTGCCAGAGCATATAGGGGACAAGATGTGTTAAGATTTGAAAAATCACCTCGGACTCGTTTGGTATCAAAAAATTGCAAATGATACCTTTCTGAAAAGGGAATTCCATGAATATTTTAGGAAAATTATTTAAGGGATTCGAAAAAATCATTTAGTGGGTCTGAACGGCCCTATCAGAATACATGTTTTTGATTTAAAGGATTCTAGATAGTTTAGATTTGAAAAATCATAACTCTCTCATCCGAAATGATCCAAGGGTGAATAAGACATCATTTTAAAGATAATTTGACAAACTTTGAGAGAAAAATATCAAAAAAATTCATGAAAGGATTTATACTAATTTTTTCCAATTCACAAAAATTATGCTACCAGTAGGGGACAAAGCAAAGCAGGGGATATTTTTTAGTTTTCTTTGCGTTTTCGAGTCCAAACTTGGGTCATTGGCATTCGAATGTCCATGATGAAGGGAATGAGTGGAATGAGCGTCACGAACTCATTTGCACAACCCCGAATAGTTTAGGATGATGAAACAACTAGTTGATCATACCATTCAAGGTTTTGACTCAAAAACAAGGCACAAACATTTTGGGAACAAGTGCAAGGCCATTTTCATTGAAAAATCAAAAGTTATAAGCTCATGTAATCAAGATTCTATATTTGGAAAACTTAATTTTCCCCAAGATTTTTTTGCTAACTTAAAGCAAAATACTAAGTTCATGTTTATCCTCATTGGTTGAGGTTAACATGCTTAGCTTAGGGAGGTTTTGAAAATCAATTTTTTGACAGCCATCAAACATGCACTTAGATAAGGAGAAGACAATGAACATACAAGGGGATGGCATATAACATGAATAGGGATGCTAACTTTACCAATGGTCTTGAAAAAAAAAGTGTTATGCACAAATCTCATGAAGCAAAGCATGCCAAAAATGACAATGATTCATGACAAAATGCAAATTAACATATAAACATGCTTGAAACATGCTTGGCTAAGGATTTGTGCATTGGTTGAACATAACATGATGCATGGATATGGCATAAGATGCATGAACAAGAGCTTAAGAATAATGAGGATGAAAATAAACACTTTACACATCAAAAGGGGCATCAAGACATCCAAATCCTAGGTTACCACAACTAAAAGCCACAACAACAAATGAGAATCCTAAGAGGGTGATGGAGGCATGAAAGGCTCACTAAATGATAAGATGCTGAAAAACAAAAAATGAAAGTGATTAAGTAGAAAGTTATACCAGCAAAGCTTCAATTTTGGTCAAGTGGTTGGAGTAGCAGAGATGGCTTAAACTACCCTCTTTTCCTCGTTATTAATGAGCAAAAAACATGAGGAAAAGAAAGGCTTCAGTTCTGGTATGGGTGAGGATGATTTTTCAGAGTGTGTAGTGGCTAGAAGTGAGTTTTTGGGGTTGTTTTTAGATGCTAAGTGAATGGCTACGGGATCTACTTTTTTTGATGTGTGAATGAGTTAAGAGAGCTGAAACAAGCTAGGAAAACTCTTTTTTTGCTAAGATATTAATGGCCTACTTATACCAGCACTTTAGAGCTAAATTAGAGGTGTTTTTGGTTATTTTTCAAGGGGACAAAGTTGTGACAGTTGATGGCTATATGGTGGCTATAGGAAGTAATTTGCTGCTAATGTGATGGACATAGGGTGGCTGGTTTGATTGCGGAAATTAGGTACCAGCAAGTAGGGTGGCTGATCATGATCTTTGTCAACAAACAAGGGAGAAGCAGGGTGATCATATGACATTGACCCTTTATGATCCAATTTAGACTTCAAAAAATGTTTTGATTAATTCTCAAGTCTAAATTCATAATTTGATACAAGTTTCAATCTTTTTTATGAAAAAATGAGTTAAATTCGAGCTTTGGATCAATGGTGGACAAGTTAAAAGTACCCCAATCATGGAAAATAGCCTGCATGTATCCATACATTAAAGAATGTATCGATACATTTGGTCTAAAAACCCTCAAATGTATCGATACAATGAACATTGTATCGATACTATGAAACATTGTATCGATACAGTGGAGCATTGTATCGATACATGTTGATATGTATCGATACATCTACTTTACAAAATGCAAGTTTTAGTTCTAGCATGGCCTAGTATCGATACATGAGTTCATGTATCGATACATAAACTCATGTATCGATACATTTACACATTATATCAATACAAATAGGGACATTTTGAATTTTTAGGTCATTGGAGCATTGTATCGATATATGAAGACCATGTATCGATACATTTAGGCAAAATTATGAATTTTCCCAGTTTCTTATCCTCGAACACTTGGAACTACATCCTTTGATGCCACATCTTTTCATTTTTCTTTAATATGATCCATAGGCATTCTTGGCCTCCTCAAAGAAACCTTTTCGTTGAGTGACATGTCGCTTGATGATCATCGCCCCTTTTCACATCCATGTCCCAGATTGCTAAAAATTAGCTTGGACAAAATAAGATGTCAACAACTGCCCCTTTTTGACCATTGTTGAGAATCAGGATCAAGGCAAAGACAAATAGACACTATTTTATCTAGGGTGGAATGACGTTTACCAAAACACCTACAAAGAAATAAATTTTAATTAACTTTGTTGTGATAAGTATAGTGTATTCACACTGTTCCTATTAAAAGTTTAAGAGAATTTTGTAAGGTTTGCCCTCCCTATAAAGGTGTTAGGTTTTCTAAGGCTTGGCCCCCTTAGATAGGTATAGAGTAATGTAGACTTTGATGTCGGTGCCACCAACTTGTGCGAGTTTTGACATAGATTTAGGTGCCACCAGCTTGTAAGGGCCTTGACTCGGGTGCTACTGACTTGTGGGCTTCGAAAAGGTGCCACTAACTTGTGGGCTTTGAAAAGGTGCCACTAACTTGTGGGCTTTGAAAATGTGCCATTGACTTGTGGGCTTTGAAAAAGGTCCACTGACTGACTTCTGGGCTTTGAAGGGAGTGCCACTGACTTATGGACTTTAAAAAGATGCCACTGATTTATGGGCTTTGAACAGGGTACTACTTACTTGTGGGCTTTAAAAAGGGTGCCACTGATTGACTTTTGGGCTTTGAAGGGAACGCCACTGACTTATGGGCTTTGAAAAGGGTGCCACTAACTTGTGGGCTTTAAAAATGTGCCACTCACTTGTAGGTTTTGAAGAGGGTGCCAATGACTTATGGACTTTGAAAATATGCCACTAACTTGTGGGCTTTGAAAAGGTGCACTAAATTATGGGCTTCAAAAGGGTGCCACTGACTTATAGGCTTTGAAAAGGGTGTCACTGACTTATGGCTTTAAAAAGGGTGCCACTAACTGACTTCTAGGCTTTAAAAGGAGTGCCACTAACTTATGCGCTTTAAAAGGAGTGCCACTAACTTGTGGGCTTTGAAAATAGTGCCACTGACTTATGGCTTTGAAAAGGTGCAACTAACTTGTAAGCTTTGAAGAGGGTGCCACTGACTTGCGAGCTTTGAAAAGGATGTAACTAACTTGTGGGCTTTGAAAAGGTGCCACTGACTTATGGGCTTTGAAAAGGTGGCATGACTTATAGGCTTTAAAGAAGGTGCCACTGACTCATAGGCTTTGAACAGGGTGCCACTGACTTGTTGGCTTTAAACAGGGTGCTATTAACATATAGGCTTTGAAAAAAGTGCCACTGACTTGTGGGCTTTGAAAAGGGTGCCACTAACTTATGGGCTTTGAAAAAAGTGTTGACAAAGTTTTTGATAAAACTTCCATTACAAGTTTTTCTTAACAAAAGTTCATGACAAAGTTTCCTAATGAAAGCAGTTTTCACACTAGTCTTTAACAAGATTCTTGACTAAGCTGCTCACAGATGTTCTCAACAAAAATTTTTGACAATAGTTTCTAGACAACAATTTCTTAACACTAGCATTTTGATAGTAGTTTCTTGATAAAAAGGGTTTTGACATAAGGTGATGAGAAGAAAAAACCTTACCTGAATGACACTTGGTTTGCGAAGCTTAGAGTTTTTACTAGGAAACCTTGAAGGTTGAGTAAACCTAGCTTAAAGTGATATTGTAAAAATGATGATGTATGATGGTAATGTGAGTGCATGATATGAAATGCTATCATGGTTGCATGATGGGAAGTCTAATATGGGAGATAGCTATAGTTTTTTGCAAGTCATCCAGACTCAAATAGGGATTGCAATCCATCTTGGTTCAACTAGGGATTGGAATTTTCCTAATTCCATTAGGGATTGTAAGGTGTCTTGGTTCCACTAGGGATACGACATAAAATCTATCATAGAAGGTAGCCATTGTGAATTATCCTGGCTCTATTCGAGATGTGATGTTTTGATAGTCGAGTTATTCATCTATTTTCAAGAATTCGAATTATGGCATTTCCTGATTCGGGAGGCTTAATTGTTTTCCTAACAACTGAAGGACATTGTCAACAATTTGGTATTGTTTGACTGACTAGGTTCATGTGTTTGGTTTCTATAAGATTCAGATAGAATGCACAGATCAATTTTGGGTTAGCTTGAAACTATTCTTCTTGAGATATGGCTTATGAAAGCAAAAATTGGTTTGGTGTATTGTCATGTCAAATAGGTGTTTGGATAGGAGAAGTTCATGATATTGACAATTAGGGCATGAACAGAGTTCTGTGTGCTTTTATTTTCCTTTTAATGTAATATCAAGATGTCCTGATGCATATTTTAGTTGATTTATCAAACATTATGAGTTAAATGACAAGTGTAATGTGATTTGTATAGGGGTTTAAAAGAAGCAAGTTAATATTTATTCATGACAGCAAAGAGATACTACTCGATATACTATTTGACAAGTAATTGATAGGGTAGCCAAAAAAATGATCTTTTGGGTGAAAGATGCCTCTGACAATCATGACATGGATATTCTTTAGGTGCTTTTTAGGATCTTTCATGAACAATAAATGTATGAGCTAATCTTTGGAAGATCCTTAGGATTGCTTTGCATTATCATGTAGGTGCTCTCAGTTTATGCCCCATCAAAATTGGTCTTCTCAAGTAGCCTTTGCGAGTTTTCAATCGTAGTTAGGTTGGCTACCTAAATGCCCTTTCAGATTTTCATCTAGACCCTTTTTTTTGTTTCTTTTTTTATTTTTTTTCTTTTTTTTAGGTTTTCGCCCTCTACATGTAATATTTCTTAATGGAATCTGAGTTGACTAGGTTGGCCAAGGCATTGCCATCCATTTCTAACAAGATTATGGCCCCTCTGAAAAAGGCTTGCTTCATGACATATGATCTTTCCTAATTAGGGGTCCACTTCCCTTATGCATCTTTATGAATTGGGAGGATCTTCTTCAATACCAATTCTCCTAGGTGAAATTGTTACGGGCGCATCTTTTTGTCATGGGTTTGGATCATGTGTCTTTAGTACATTTGACCATGGTAGATGGCTTTCATGCATTTTTCTTCGATGAGGTTGAGCTGGTCGTATCTGTTCTTGACCCATTCAGCTTTTTCAAGTTTGGTTTCCATCAAGACTCTTAGAGAAGGGACAAATTAAGGTGTCTATAGATACTTGTTTAATTTTCAAAGCACCGTATAGTCCCTAGTTAAACTTTTGAGATCCTTCTTGAAATGATCTCTATTTAACCACTCAATTCATCTTGCCATCCCAAAGGTAGATGTCCATCTCTAACTGATTCTTTTCCTCCTTTAATTGAGCAATTTCTATGGCAAAGGTAGCTTTTTCCTATTCAAATTACCATCTAAGTAGTTTAACTTCAAAAGAAGGCTCATCCATTGGGACTTGAGATGTCCTAACTTTAGGTAGTGGTAAAGTGTCATTCATGCAATGGACCCTCCACTCATTGTAGCTGGAGGTTATAGCATTTCCTCTCCAGTATCTATCCATGCAATAGACCTGCCTTTAAGCATGGAAGGCTATTGAACTTTTGACTTGTAGTTGGATTCGCTATATACAAAGTCCTAGTACTCAAGATCCTCAAAGAATGGGATGAAATTCCAACATTGGAACTATCATAAAATTAGAAGGGGTTTGAAGCTGGTGCTTCCTTAGAAACTCATAAGTGGCACATAAGTATAGTCTCAGTAGTTGTTGATAATTAATTAAAGGGACATCCATGAGGCATTTCATGTAACTTCCTCTTTTTTGAGATTCTAGAATTTTTTTAACCCATTATTCCTTAGACTAGTCTTACGGCCATACTCTCTCGAGGACCTTGGAGAGAATACTAAAGTTAGAAAAAAATTATGCATCATCCTTTTTTCTTTGACAAAGAAATGGCTGATGGGCCAAATGTGAAGGAGCAAGGCATATTCAATAAATCTACCTATCCCTTTTTTATAAAAACTAAAGGCTTAAATGGTCTCGAAAAATGATAGCATCAACACAAGCGGGAAAAGAAACCTGCTACGATCGCCTCCACATACCCCAAGGTTTTTGGGAATATGATTAATCCATTTATTGATACAGCATAAAGATCTTGAACTTTCTTTGGATGGGTGATACCATTGCTTTCTTTAAACTAGTTAACGAAATGTATTCACTATTCTTTCCACCTTTACATGGCCATCAATCTAAGACTTCATGGTTCTAAGGATCTGTGCTAGTCTTTTTTTCAAAGGTGATAGTTGTAGTACCTTGTAGTATATTCTATTGGAATTGACCCTATCAATATTAAGCACGTGTGTATTCATTAATAACAAGAGCCAAATCTTCCTAATTGAAGGTGAAACATTGGTATGCCAGATTCCAAAATTATGATTTGCTTATAACAGGCCCATATCCAATCGAACTTAAAGTAAAAGAGCTATTTCCCTATATCTTTTTGTGAATAACTCTCTTTCGATGTTGCTCTAAATAGCCCAAATATGTTTTAAATCTGAAGAATAATTCTAACAAAACTTGATCTTGAGTTTTTAATAGAGTGTTGAGACAAAATTAGGCTTAAAAATGTCCTTTTCTCTACACTATTGACCTTTTGACCATGTCCTAACTTCTTTAAAAGACTTGGGGATGGGAACATACTATTGCTACATGACAAACACCCCTTGTTGAATACTGTGCCCCATAACAATTGTCCTATAATGATGAGTATGATGCATGATGCATTTAACAATAAAAAACAAAAGAAAAAGAAATGTGTTAGTGACAATACAAAATCATATAGAAAAGAATAAAGAATAAAATAATGGATATTACACATAAAAAGTGCCTTAACAATAGGCATTACAATGCCAAGGGGTGGACATGAAATTACAAATATCATGACAAGCTAAGTACCTACAGACAACATAATGATGTATCCAGGTTAAAATCGCCTTTATCAAGATTATACAATACCTCTAAGGATAAGTTAACAACCTACGCGTTGGTATATATATGCTATCACTTGGTCTTTACATGCATTAAGTCATTGGTCAAATAGCATAATGGCTTGTTTGGGTTAGGTATAACTGTATAAGGTGAGGTAGTGCTTTGTGAGTGATGACATACATTTACCACACTTACTTATTGACAAAGGTTAGCCATCAATCACATAGTATAAAGACTTGTCCTAACATTGACGTAGCATATGTAGGGGACAATGTTGTTCACTATTACCTATATAACTATGGCATGCGAGAGTAAATGTTAGAATTATTTCCCTAAGTGTCCTTATTTTCTGAGTCATTCTAGTAGCATTTCAGTATGGCTCAGCCTTGTTTGGCTTGTCGAGCTCACTATATAGGTTTAGTTTAACATCTAGATCGATATCAAATTTGCTTTTCCATTTAGTAAGGATGGCTGAAGCACCCAAATTCTAGGCCAATCATAGGCTTGGCAGAATAGGTTTAATACGGTGAATATATTTTCTTATGCAAATGTGGAGGGTTTCTGATGAGAGACATAGCTAATTTACACCTTGAAAGTTATTGATATGCCTATGCAGAGGGTTACTGAAAATGGTAGATCGCTCACTTTTTTCTAATAATTTGGTCTCTAACCTTATCATGGAGTTTGGTGAGAATCTAATGCAAATGCAAGTGCATAATTTGTATGAGGAAACAATCAAACCTTTTGTTTACCCCCTATTACCATATTTATTGAATCAATTTTTATTCAAGAACAAGGCAATCCCTAATAGTTACAAGACAAAATCATTCATAAATAAAATATTAGTAGACAAAAATAGAAGTAGATTATAGAATAATGACCAAAAACCAAGGGATTCGAGAACCTAGTAAGAGATGGCTAGTTGTAGGCCAACTTTATAAATTAGTCCCCAATGGAGTTACCGAGCTGTCGGCATCGTGCCCTCCACTTTTTATCATGTAAATAAGTGCATGCAAGAAAAATATTTTTTTCTTGATTAGAAAATGTCTTCTCTACTAGAACTCTCCCTTTTTGATGTGATGGGAGCAAAAAAGTGCGAGTTATTGTCCCTTTTCATGAGGGGACTATCTGATGAATCACTTGTCTAACTAGTCTTCTAACCATGAAGTTGCCAAATGCTTACAGTCAGCACCGATCATTTGGGCTAGGTGTGATTGAATGCCTATTGAAACCAATATTCAAAGTTATAAAACTCAAAACATCGATTCCATGGTCTTCGTAATTTAGAGATTCAATGGTTGGGTTTGGGAGTTAGTTACATGCAAAAAGGTACGAACCTTCCCACAAGGCCCAAATTTGGTACCTTTCTAGCCATGTCTTAATTTAGTTTCAATTCTCTCAATTTTGACTTGTCATTGTTTAAATATAATCCCTTTTTTATACATGAATATGAGTTTTAGATAAAATTTGAATCATGTTTGTTCCCAGAAGAGGTAAGAAACATGGGTGTTTTTTTATTAAAATGTTCTTTGGATTTAATTTTGAAAACCAAATATTTCATGTCAAGCACTAAAGAGATAATGACATGAAACATTGCCTTTGCGATTTTTGAAAATGATTTTTTAAAAATATGAATGTGAGATAATTATCACAAAGGAAACATGTTAGTAAGACAATAAAAATGAGATAATATTACGTAAAATAAATCACATAAAGCAAAAAAAGGAAGAAGGAGGAAAAATCAGAATGTATCTCATAATTATCATTGATTATCTTGAAATAATCAAGTCAATAATTTCGAAGACGCATTGGAATCCATTGATTAATTAAGGCATGAAAACTAGTTTGAATTTTTGAAAAGTCTAGAGGAAATCCAAGGAGGAAAAAGAAATTTTGAGTATTGACATTTTTTGAAAAGGGAGATTGGAGTATCCTCTTAGAAAACAAGGTTAGAGTATCTCTTCGAAAATAGGTTTGGAGTATCCCATAGATGGAACTTTTGGTAATTTTTGAAAAAAATGGGTTTGAAAGATTTAAATTGATAAAAGTTCAGCAATTTCTTAGGAAGTTGACATTTTTTACTAATTCTTGACAAAAATAGGTGATTTTGGGTAAAAAAGGTAGCAATTGATAAAAATTTAAATCGATAAAATAGAAAATGCTCGTGCTTCGATCTGAGCCTAAATAAAGGTTGATGCATTTTTTTGATGCAATAAAGGTAATCAGGATCACTTGGAGGCGTTTGAATTTCTAGAAGTGATAATTTTCAAAAAATTGATTAACATGTTTGAATTTCTAGAAGTGATAATTTTCAAAAAATTGATTAACATTAACTAATGCTAAAAACAGGGGATAGTATTGCACTATCTCCCTTTTCGATTTTATTTTAGACAAATTCCAAGGTTCCAGGGGTCAGGTGATATAGTTGGAAAGGTGACTAAATAAGGTTTAATGTGAAAACATTCAAAAAAAATCTTAAAAATCCAGCTTTTGGGTGGAAGTAATTTTTGAAGTTGTGTCAATGCAACATTGAAAGCACATATAGGGGCAAGGGGAGTTTACAGCCATTATGTGGCATAGGGGTTACATCCCATACGAAACTTAATAGTATACCACTTCTACAAATAGCTCATAATGCTAATCATTCCTGACTCATATAGAATCATTAAATCAAGAATGAAACCTATCTGGAAGGGGAATTTCATGGATTTTTTAAGGAAAATATTTATAATTCAAAGAAATTGTCAGATGGGCTGATAGCCCAAACAGAATGTAAATTGCTGATTCTAAGGTTCCAAAGAGCATTAATTCAAAAAAATAACCCCTTCATCCAGAATGATCAAAAGGTAAACAAGAAAAATCGTTGTTAGTTTGATACCCTTCTAGGAAAAAATATTAAAAATTTTGTAAAAAATGGTTCAAGGTTCGAAAATGATTTTTCAACTCATAGCTACAGTGCTACCAGGGCAAAAGTAAGGGATTTTTTTTGGTTTTTTTTTTTTTTGTTTCTTAAGGTTAACTTAGGCCATGGACATTCAAATGTCTATGGCAAAAAATGGTGAGTTATATGGGCTTCATAAGCTCATTTACACAATCCCAGAGTAGTTTAGGATGATGAAATAACCTTTTGACCATGTTACCTAATACAAGAACTTTAGGCAACAAATCAAGGCATAAATAATTTTAGACACTTAAAAGGAATTTTATTTTTTAGAACAAAACATTTTGTCTCAACAAACCTTGAATCCAAACCAAAAAAAACTTGTTTTTTCCCCAAGATTGGAAGACCAATGAATAGAAAACTTTAAGTTCATGTTAATATTCGTTGGTTAAGGTTAACATGGACTTAACTTAAGGGTTTTAGGGAAAATAGATTTTTAACTAGCAACAAACAAGCATTTTGACAAACATTTGATAAACTAAAGATGATATTCATGAGAATGAACATGGTATGCATGTTCAAATATGTAAAGATGATGTTTAAGCATGAAAATGATGACAATATGTGTAGAGATGAGCATGAGAATATATGGTGATGTTAGTTAAATGCATGACATCAAGAACATTGCCACACAAATGATATAAACATGCATGTATAAAAGAAAAGAGCTTGCTAAAATTTCAAGGCAGTATTAAAACGTACTTTTAAAATGAACTAAGCATATAAGTATGGAAGAATGTGGTAGAGAGGTCAACAAAGCATCAAAGATCCTAACTCTACCACAACCAAGGCCATAAGATGCATGAAAACTTAAGATAAGGCCATGGTCAACGTGTTAAGGTTCACTATGATTATGAAAATGCAAAAGCAAGTAAATGAAGAGAGAAAAGATAGAAGATATACCTTAAAAGCTTTGTAAACCTTGTTAATAATGTTGATCAAATTTTATAACTTACTTTTCAACATTCCC
This sequence comes from Adansonia grandidieri, assembly GCA_038382065.1. NCBI lineage: Eukaryota > Viridiplantae > Streptophyta > Magnoliopsida > Malvales > Malvaceae > Adansonia > Adansonia grandidieri. The sequence goes on from JBBYHK010000022.1 coordinate 6,344,387, forward strand.
TTGCTAAGATTTCAGTAAGAAAAGGTGGCTAAGCATGAGCTTGAAGGCTGTTATATTAATAGAAAGGTGTTTTGTGAGGAATAGTGATGGTTTGGAGGGTTCTAGGGTTATTTTTAAAGGGGCTAAGGGAGAGCTATAGGAATGAATGTTTTCTAATTATGGAGGTTGATGTAAATGTATGTATGTTATTTTAGTTGAGCTTATGACATATCTTATATGAAATTCAATCTCAGCCATAAAAAACCTAGCAAAGGTGGGGTATTTAGGACTTTGGAGTGTACAATATGGTGAGTTATTGTACCAAAGAGTAACCTTTCAACATTTGATTGGTTGAGGTATAGCTTTGGTCATAGTAACAAACCATGCATAATCTAATATGGTGGGCCAGGCCGAGCTTGCCTTTCATCAACCTATATTATAGCATGAAATGCCCTTAAAAAAGCTAAATGGGCCTTTTAAAAATGTTATAACCCAATGCTTAAGCCCAAAAATGAGGTTCATATGATTTTTAGGAAGTAATGTAAGATGATTTTGAAGCCAAAGTCGTGACCAAATTTATGTTTTAATGTAATGGGGCCAAAAGGTTGAAAAATGCCACAAACGAGGCAAAATACATAGGATGTATCTTCATTGCATATTGTATCAATACATCTGAGCAAAAAACCTAAAATGTACCACCACATTGTAGGATATATAATACAATCACTTATGTATTGATGCACTTTGGCCAAAAATTAAATTTTAGCTACAACATAACCTTGTATCGATACATTTAGCTTATGTATCGATACATTGACTCATGTTTCAATAACTCATGTTTAGATACACTCCCTCTTGTATTGATACAAATAGTGAAATTTTGAATCTTGGTGACATTAAGAACTCGTATTGACACATATAGGCAATGTATCGATACATGCATGCAAAACTATAGATTTTTTTACCTTTGGTTCTTCAAGCACCCCACTTTAGTTGGGAATTATGGGTAACTGATTTGTGATTGCTCAAATAACCTTGATAACACCTCGACTAATGACTTCTGCAGCCTTAAAAATAAACCCAAACAAAATGGGGTTTTTACAATAGGTAAGGGAGAGGGTAACTGAGAGAAGTAATTTGTCTTCAATTGATTAAGGTTGAGATCATCCCTATCAATTCTTAGAGTTGCCTCTTCATTTCCTTAACACCCTACTTGACCTGTTTGATAATTCCTTTCTAGGCATCAACATGCATTTCCAATGGATTGCCACACTCTGACCCATTTAGCCAATTATAGATGATGATGCCCTTTTTGTGGAGTTTTTTTCAGCATTAAAAAAGCCCCTAGTTGCTCTTACCAATTTTACGAATTGTTCTCTCAATTCCCAAAGATCGTACCCTGGTTTCTCTTAGATACCTTCCAAAGTGTTGACTTTTTCTTCTAATTGATCCCCAACATTACAACTTTTTGAATGCAAACAACAAATGAGTTTAGCGTCATGTAATGATCTATGCATGGGCATATTAAGGAATGATGAATGATAAATAAAAGATAAGACATGTCAGGGATGCTCATCTATATATGAGGCCCAGAATGGTATGAATGTTATGCAAGATGTCCTGAAGGAATTAAGGGGAATGATGCCTTGACATCTCTCTTATTTTTGTTCATGATTTTTTTTTAATTTTCTTTTTGTTGTTTTTATTTTTTTTTCACGACTATTTTTTACTCAAATTTCTTAAAAGATTGGTTTTTTCTTATTATTTATGCCTTTTAATATTTTATTGAGGGAATATAAGTACAGGTAATTTTTGACAACAAAAATAATATGAAAAGCAAAGTAAAATTTGATGGAAATTTCCCCTGATTAAACATTAAGGCATAATGATACCTTTAGGGTGAAAACAAATGGCCATGAGTAATATCATTAATTTGCCAAAGCCTAGGCTGGTGTAGATAGCATAAAGACTTGTTTGAATTAAAATTATCCATATAGTACCTCATTAGGATGATAACTAATGTTCGGGACAACGATAACTCGCTTATCACTGTCTGATAAGAGGTCTATGTCAAGCCGTCCATCGAACAATGTACAGTTTGTTTGGGTAGCTTGTCCTTAATGGGATAGCAAATGCCACTTAGGATATTACTAATGATCTAGGCATTGATGTTCGTTCACCATCATCAGGTGTTAAGCCATTAGTCGGGCAGCATAATTACTAAGCCTAGCAAATTTTATTCTCTAAGAGGTGATACTAGCCTCAAATGAGGTATCAGGTGATCACATTCGAATGTTATCTTTTAAGAAAGAGCACTAACTGTCGGTCGAATAGCATAATGACATAGCCCAATGATGTCATTTAGAGGAATGGCAAGTCCTAGAGTGAAAAATAATTGAGATGGACGATGATGTTTGCTTATTATTGTCTATGTAACAATGGTAAACAATAAGTAAAAGGTAAGAAATGTTTCTCCAAGTGTCTTATTCTTTGGGTCATTTAACATTTCAATATGGTTTTGACATGGTTTGGCTTGTAAGGCTCACTATATGAGGTTTAAGTTGATTCTTAAATCGATATCTGAGTTATTCCTCTGGTCGATAAGGACAGTCGAGGTACCCTAATCTTAAGCCCATAATAAACTTGGTAGAATAGGTTTGATTCGATGGATGTATTTCTTATGTAAATATGGAGGGTTACTCACAAAAGACAGATAATTTACCCCCTAAAAATTCTTGCCATGTCATGTAAAGGGTTACTCACAAAGGCAAATAGCTTACCTCTTCCTAATAATTGGGGCCCTAATCTTGCCATAGAGTTCAATGAGAATTTGATGCAAATACGAGTGCACAGTGTGTGTCAAGGAAAAATCAAATCTTTTTGTTTACCCATTGTTACCCTGCTTATCAAACTCGAAAATATTGGGGAATAGGATAGTCCCTTACAAACATGGAAAAATAAAACATTAGTAAACGAAGATGAAATGGGATTATAAGTAAATAATGACCAAAAACTGAGGGGACTAATAGACAAGTAAGGCACAACTAGTTGTAGGCCTAACTCTCTAACTTGTCCTTAGCGAAGTTGCCAAGCTATCGCGACGTTCCCTTACCCACCATAACAACCGCCTGAATCTCTCAAACGGTGATGCATTTGACTTAAAAAGGTATTGAATTGTTGGGAATTGCCTTTGGGTTATCCCTCGATCATGATTTAAATTAGGTGTTAAGAGATAATAGTGAGGGGAAAGACCATCAAACGAATTATTCATCCAAATACTCTTGGATGACCACCACGAAGTGGCCAAAAACTTGGAGTCGCCACCAATTATTTTAGGCTAGGCATAATCAAATGCCTATTGAAAATGATATTTCAAGTTACAAAACTCAAAACACTGATTTCGTGATCTATGAGGTTCAGAGATTCATTAGTTGGGTTCAAGAGTTGGTTACATGTAAGGAAGGATCAGTATCCCCATGATGCTCGAAATTGGTACCCGTTAGACATGGCTTACGTTGGTTTCAGTTTTTTTGATATAATCCACTTATAATGCATGAACTTTGTTTAAGAAAATTGTAAAACAAGGTTTTCAAGAAAAATTTAAATCACATGTGCACCCCAAAGATATGTGGAACATAAGGATTTTTGGTGAAAATAGGTTTTGGATTTAATTTTAAAAATTGGATATTTTGCATCAAGTATTGGAGACATACCAATATGAAATATTGCCTTTTAATTTTCAAAAATGATTTGGAAATATGAATGCACAATGGACACATACAAAGGAAGCGTGTTAGTAAAATGAAAACGAAAATGAATATGATAACATTGCATAAAAATAAACACACAAAAGCATTAAAAAAAGGACAGTAGGGATGTATCTCATAATTGTCTTCGATTATTAAGGAATAATCGGAATGACAATTTTGAAACACATTTGGACTCAGTGGTCGCTTAAGGTATAAATAAGAAAGTTTGATTAAAAGGCCCAAGAAAGTTCGATAGACAAAAAATTTTTAGATTTTGAGTGTAAAGCAAGTTTGGAGTATCCCCTTAGAAGGTAGGGCTGGAGTGTCTCCAATGGTAAAGATTTTCAATTTTTTTGAAATAAAGCTTTGGTTAAAAGGCCCTATGATGTCTAGAATCCCCTCCAAAAGGTAGGGTTGGAGTTCTCTAAGATAAAGTTTTTTAAGATCTTGAAAAATGAAATATTTAATGAAAATGGATATTTTAAAATTAAAACTAATGATTCCAGTGAAAGATAAAATTGATTTTATTTGTCCTTGATTTGAGTCTTGTGGAACCCACTTTATAAATGGCGACACCATAGGAAGTTGATTAGACACATTTTGAGACATTTGAATGTATCAAAAAGATGGTTTGAGAAAGTATATTTAATTTTCCTAATTTCAAAAATAGGGGATAACATCACACAATTGCCTTTCCTAAATTTATTATGGGCTCATTTGAATGCTTCACGGGATAACCAAGGTACCTTTGGAAAGGTAAATCATTAGATATTGAATAAAAATATCCCAAAAATCCTAGAAATCATTTCCTAGGTGGAATTTGATTATTGAAGCTGAGTTTGCTTTAGTATTGGTAGAATGTACCAAGGAAAAGGTGCAACAAACGTTGAAAAATCATCTCTGAATCATATGAAATTGTTCAATCATAAATGATATCTTTCTAGAGAGGTAATTTCATGAAAGTTTTAGGAAAAATATTTTAAAATAACAAAAATTTTTGGTCGACTGAAATGGCCTAAACGGAATATAAATTGTTGATTCCAGGGCTCCATACAGTAAAAGGTTCAAAAAATCATAACTCTCTTGTCTGAACACATCCAGAATATCGTTGGAAAGATAATTTGATACCATTTAAGGAAAAAATACTAGGAATTCTAGAAAATTGTTGTAAAGCTCAAAAGTGATTTTTAAGTTGTGATTTTAGTGCTGCTAAGGCAAAATAGGGGATTTTTTTTATTTTTTCAGGTTTCTCAAGACTGTATTCGAGCCATGGACATCTGAATGTCCATAAAAGAAAAAAAAGGGTGGCATGGGCTTGATGAGCTCATTTACATAATCCCAAAGTAGTTTGGGATAATGAAATAACCCATTAACCTAGTCAGAACAAAGTTACTAAACTCAAGATCAAGGCATAAACAATTTGAAACCAAGCATATGCTATCTTAACCCTAAACTAAAAATTTTTAACCTTTTTTACCATGAATCAAGACATGGAAAGCTTGATTTATCCCTAAAATTAGACGACTAGTTTAGTGAAAACAATAAACCCATGTTATTCTTTATTTATTAGAGGTAACATAGATTTAACTTGAGGGTTTTTGAAAATGAGTTTTTTTTTAGCAAACAAAAACAAAAAAAAGGCATCAAGAGTGTATTTTGAATCATGTAAACCACGTAAACATGGCATCCATTACAAGCATATGCTAGAGCAACAACAAGGCAACATCTTTATAACATAAAACATACTAAAAATGCAAGCAAACATAGAAAAATGCATAAACATATGAGATGATGCCTATTACAAAATAAAAGATGGTATAAAATTATGAGAAAATGTATCCTTGGCATGACACAAGCGATAGCAAATTTTTACAGCACTAAAAACATATTTTTATATTATAAAGCCTATACAAACATCAACATGCTTAATAGAACACCAAAGCATCTTGAAATAACAATGTATCATCAAGTATGATGCATGAAAGATAGTGGAGGATGCTAAGAATCAATGAAACAGTGATTGTTCCAAGATTAGCTAAGAAAAATATGGTCTCTAAAGCATTCAAACAACATCAAGGCATCATGAACTCAAAACATCATTAACACAAATTCAAAGATGCATGTTATCCTATGAAGGTCATGGTTCCATGATGATTGGTTAACTAAGATGGTATAAGATGTATGCATATGCAAAGAAATAAAGAGAAAAAGTGTAGAAAATATACCAATAGAGCTTGTAAAACATTTTCTTTGACCACTCAAAGTTGTGATTTTTTAAGCTCTTACGTTTTTTTTCTATATTTTTTGTTTTTGGCTAACTTTTCCTTCCTTAACTTGCTATAGATAAGCAAGAAGGAATAGTAAAGATAAGCTTTGGAATGATACTATGGATAAAAAGGCGTTTGGTGATGAAAGGAAGAAGGAGTTAAAGGTTTTAGAGAGGTTTTGGAAGGTTGTTAGAAAAGCTATGAATATGGAGGAATGTGGTCTCTAAAAAACATGTTCTCTTTTTTTACTGAGCCAAAGTTTGCTCTTTTATAATCAAGTGTTCAGCCAAAGGTTTGGAAGCCAAAAATAAGGGCATTTTTGTGTTTTAACATGTACCACTTGACAGCTCTGGGTACTATGTTTAGTTGCCTTTGTTTTGTTTGGTTCTGGTAGCCAAGATGATAGAGTAGGCTACTGCATGTAGCCTATAAATGAAAAAAATCCAGTCTTGCCACTAAAAAATGTTTTGCACGAAAATATCCTTAATTACTAGTTGTTTTAGGCCTCATAAATCAAATAAATCCAATCCTAAGTCCAATAAAAAAGCCTAGCTTGAATTTAGATGATTTTTGGTGCAAAACACGTGGCTAAATCACAATTTTGATCTAAGGATGCAAAAGTTGAAAAATAACATGAACTAGGCAATTTTGCCTAATGTATCGATACATCTAGGTAAAAACCCAAAATATATCAATACAATGAAGGTTGTATCAATACATTTTGTCCAAAAATCAAATTTTAGCTTCTACTAAGCCTTGTATCAATATATTTGACTATGTATCAATACATTAAGCAAATGTATCAATATAACCATTATTTGTATCGATACAACCTGTGAAATTTTGAATTTTGATGACGTAGAGGCCTTGTATCGATACATGAGGTCATGTATTCCTACATTCATGCAAAAATGTAAAACTTTTAACTCTCTAAATCTCTTATTTAAGCCAAAAATTATAGGGAATAGATCCATGCTTATCTAGATGACCCTAATGGCATCCTAAATAATGACCTATAATGCCTTAAATGTTGGCCCAAACAAAATAGCGTGCCTAGAACTATGTTGCGCTTTAGCTTGGATAGCTGGGAGATTAAGGCAATGCATGCTATACCACACCATATGGCTTATCACCAAACTCGACCCTTTTAAATACCTATGCAAGGCCCGTGCTTTGTCAAAAAGGTTAGCTAGGTGGCAAGTCTTGCTCTTCGAGTATGATATTATTTATGTAAATCATAAAGCCATCATAGGTAGTGTAATAATCGATTTTCTAGCAAGTCGAGTAGCAAATGAATATTAGTGTTTGAATTAAAAATTTCAAGATAAAGATTTAATATGCATATCCAAAGCAAAATATACTTCTATTTGCAGTTAATCTTGGAAAATGTACTTTGATAAAGCTTCAAATGCATTAGAGCATGGAATTAGGGCAATTTTTATCTTACTTAATGGAAATCATTACTCCTTCATTGCTAGATTAAATTTTGACTGTTGTAACAAAATAGTTGAATATGAATCTTGCATATGGAACTCCAAGTTGCCATCGAAAAAGGTATTAGAACCCTATAAGTATTTGGAGATTTTGCCTTAGTGATCTACCAGCTTTGAAAAGAATAGAAGAACCAGCATGCCAAGTTAATCCAATAGAGTAAGCTAATCTCTGAACTAAGATAAGACTTCGATGAAATCAGTTTCCAAAATTTGCCTTAAGAGGAAAACCAAATAGCCAATGCTCTCACAACCTTGGCCTCTGTGTCAAAGTAAACCAAGATTTAGAATTCACAACTATTCAGATTAGTATCCAAGAAACTCTGGTCTATTGCCATAACATAGAGGTGGAAAATGATAGACTACCATGGTACCATGAGATTCTTTGATATCTCTAGACCAATAACAACCTGAGTATGCTATAGAAACTGACAAGAAAAACATCCGAAAAATGGCTAAAAGCTTTGTTTTAGACAGTGGGATTTTATACAAGAAAGGTTAGGATCAAGTATTACTTCGATGTGTGGATGCTCCCAAAGTAAAAGAATTTTAAAAGAAGTTTATAAGAGAATATGTGGTACGTATGCCAATAGACATAGAATGGCAAAGCAAATCATGAGATTGAGCTATTATTGGTTGTCCCTTAAAAGGGATAGCATTGACTATGTTCGAAAATGCCATAAGTGCCAAATTTGCATGAAAAAAATTTATACTCTACCACCACCTTTGCATGTCATGATTTGATGGCCTTTTCTTTATGTGAGGCATGGATATGATTGGACCTATCACCACTAAGGCCTCTAACAGGTAGTGTTTTATCTTGGTTGCCATTGATTATTTTACCTAGTAGGTAGAAGTGGCTTCATAGCTAATGTCACCAAATCTGTTGTATGCAAGTTGGTAAATTAAGACATCATTTACTGCTATAGGCTTACTGAACAAATCAGCACAGATAATATGTGCAACTTGAAAAGCAAGATGATGTAAGCAATTTGCTCTTAGTTTAAAATTTAGCATCATAACTTAATCCCATACCACTTGAAAATGAATGGGGCAGTTAAAATAGCCAACAAGAATATTAAGAAAATAGTCAAAAAGATGGTTGAAATATACAAAAATTGGTACAAGGAGCTGTCTTTCATTCTACATGCATACACACAATAGTTCAAACATTTATGGGTGTAACTTATTTTCCTTAGTCTAATCATGAATGCTATTCTACCCATTGAGGTTGAGGTCCCATTACTTAGCATCTTGATAGAGTCACAACTTGAAAAAGACAAATGGTTTTGAGATCGATACAAGAAACTTAATCTCATCAAAGAGAAAAGAATAAAAGCTCTCTATCACAAGCAAATATACCAAAAGCATATGATGAGAGTCTATAACAAAAAGGTCAATCCTTGCCAGTTTTAAAAGATGACCTACTATTTAAGTAGATTCTCCTAACCATAAGGATGTTTAAGAAAAATAGACCTTAAACTAGCAAGGGTATGCATATCGAAATGCCTATCTTTTATAAGAACTCTGATCTTAATTAAGATGGATGGCATCAACTTCCCCAACCCTTTCAACTTTGATTTTGTTAAGAAATAGTATGCTTAAATAGGATTTTAAGGTGAAAACCCAAAAGAGCATTCTATAGTCTTTAAAAAACTTTGGATGAAAACCTAAAAGAGCATTTAAGAAAACAAAATCGCTTAAGTTGAAAACCTAAAAAGGTGAATTAAGTGACCAAAGCTTACCCTCACCTAGACCCAACTAAATCCAGACTATCATCAGCCTAGACTAGCATCAACCTAACCTATTCTTCATACCATGACTAAAACACCCAATTATAACCTAATCCACCTACTGTACATTAGCATAACTTATAGAACCCCATTGTCACTTGAACTTGGAAAAGAAAGGTGATGTCTACCTAATTTTGTGGCAACCATCACATAATAGGGCAATTTGAGGCATTCTTTTAAAGATGGCCAACACCAAAAGGATTAACTAGTTATGAAAAGTCTTTGAAAGCACTCAAAGGAAGATTTATGTCATTAGCATCAAGGGCACTAGCTGTCCAAAAAGTCTACTATTAACTTTCTTTGTATATCTCAGAATTTTTCATAAGTTGTATTCTTTTTCTTTTTGAATGAAATATAATTGTTTGATTCTCTTTTAATTCCTCTTTATAGCACCTGAATTCAATGATACATCATGTTTATCATTTAATTGATGATGCCTGGTAAATGGATAAAAGTTAAAACAATATTTCCTAATTTTACTTTGAAAAAAATAAAGATTTTTCTTGAAAATCATTTTAGGTCCTAAGACTAGAAGTGAGCCCTAGAACCATAGTCAGTATTACCTTAGACTTTTCTTTCTAAAAACATGTTTTTAACCTCCCCCCTAACAAACCTTAGTTGAAAGATAGGAGCCAAAAATCTATTTTTGACCTTTATTATTAGCACTTTAAGCACTAATTAGTCCATTATGACTATCTAAAGCAACTTTTTGAACCAAATCGAAAGGATAAACCACCAAGCTCACTAACAAACCTAGCTAGTAAAAGAATCTAAATGTGAGCCAATCAGGTCAGGAACCTTTTTTTCCATAATTTTGGGCTATCCATACCCCTCAAAAATAACTTTGAACATTCAAGAGCTTCTGAGCATTAAGAGCAAGATTGATAAACCTGAAGATAAGAGGATGTCTGATTGAACTCTTGGACAAGAAAATGACTCAAAACACCACAACAATTTACTAGATTAGGCTCCTAAATCATCTCATTTGCATCACTCAAGCATGTGTTTCCATCATTATGCACCATTCATAAAATAATTAACTTATTTTTAGGTATGAACTCTTAACCCTAAAAGTCAAATTAGCAAAGAATCCTAGGAATAGATTCTCACTTTCAAAAAGCCTTGACGTGTGCTAGGTAATAATTTCTCACCTTGTAAGCTTGCAAATTGAAAAGCCATTTAGGTAGGTATCTAAACCTTTAGCCCACAAAACGTTGGATGTCTATCCCTTTAGTGCATAAAGAGCTGGACAATAATCGAGTCTTCCCATAAAGAGCTAAGCACCAATCAAATCTGTCCACAAAGAGTTACGTACCAATTAAGTCTATCTAAAAAGAGCTAAGCACCAATCGAGTCCATCCACAAAGAGCTGGGCGCTAATCAACTCAATTCACAAAGAGTGAGGCACTAGACACAATAATCGAGTTTGTTTACAAAGAGCCCAGTGTGCTCATAAAGATGTAGACACAAGTTGAGTGTGTCCACAAAAGGCTGGGCACATCGCATTTGTCCATAAAAAGCTAGGCATCAATCGAGTCAGTCTACAAAGAGCTAAGCACTAGCCGAGTCTATCTATGGAAAGTTGACACTAGTTGAGTCTATCCACAAAGAGGTGGACACTAGCCGAGTCTGTCCATAAAAAGTTAAGCACCAGTTAAGTTTATTTAAGAGAACTGGGCACCAATTAAGTCTATCCATAAAGACTTAGATACCAGGGGAGTTTATTTATAAAGTGTTGGGCACTAATTGAGTTTGTTCACAAAAAGCTGGGCACCATTTAAGTTTGCCCACAAAGAGTTGGGCACCAATCGAGTTTGTCGATTAAGAGCTAGGCACTAACTGAATTTACCCATAAAGAGTTGGGCACTATCTGAGTCCATCCACAAAGAGCTAGGCACTTGGGAGTCAAAGTCCATATTAGTTGGTGCCTATTGAGGGGCCAAACCATGGAAAATACAAAACCCAGTAAGGAGGTTAAACCTTACAAAAATTTATTTAGATTTTCATCAAAATCATCGCAAATAGATCATACCCATTATGGTGAAATAATAATTAAATTTTATTTTTGTAGGCACTTAAAAGGCATTGTCCTGTCCTGGATAAAATAATGTATATTTGTCATTGTCCTATTCCTAATACTTAGCAAGGACCAAAGAAGGGTAGTTGTAAACACCTTATTTTATCCAAGCCACTATTTAATGCATTAAAGGTTACTATTCAAGAGGTTATCAAGGTTATTTGAGGGAAAATCAATAAGTCCCCTATCATTCTAGCCACATAAAAGGTTCAGATAGCTAAAGGTGCATAAAAGTCATATTTGTGTATGAAGGTATTGATACATGGCTCATAGGTATCAATCCCGTCACCAAAAATCCAAAATTTACATGTTGTATCAATACAAGAGGTTTATGTTTTGATTTTTAAGGTAAAGGTATCAATATCAAGGGTGTTTGTATCAATAAAGGTTTATGTCATAGCTAAAGTCATGATTTTTAGCCAAAATGTTTCAATACAATAGTGGGAGTATCGATACAATTGGTCTGGTTTGATACAAGCCTTCAAGTCTTAAGACTAGAAAGGAATTTTTGTTTTTAGTATCAATACAAGCCTTTTTGTATCAATACTAGAAGGCAACATTTACTCTTTGTATCGATACACCAAGGCATTTTTGCCTATTTCATGCCATTTTTTTATCTTTTGTGCCATTGATCTAAAAATCTGATTTGGACACATTTTTTACACCAAGAATCATCAAAATTCTGACCAAGCCTCAATATTGGACTTATGGTTGGGTTTAACAAATTTTTATGGCCGAAAATGACATGAAGATAGGATATTTTCATGAAATATATGGTTTATTAGGGGGTATGTTTGGCTTTTCTCCAATAATAGACTACCTCAGCCCCTCTACTCCATTACCTTATGCAGACACCTAATTTTGTCCAGCCTTTTTTATAAGTCCTAATTATCCAAGACTGAGAATCTAATGGTCATCTAGTAGAGGTCGACCTCTTCCTGGTAGATTAGGCATTTTTACAATCTATTCAATCATGCCTAAGCAGTTGTATATGCATGTGATGGAAAAAATGACATTTTAAAGGTTTTAGAGAATAAATCTTAGATAAAAGGTACGAATATTCAAAAAATTAATATTTTTAAATATTTTGGTCAAATATTCACATTCATTTTTACAGATGATTATCACAATTAAATTTTCCATTTTAGGAAATTTTCAAAATTTGTTCATGAAATTTTGAGAGTTGAACATCGTATATTTATATCCCAATACTTATCCTAAGAAATAAAAAAAAATATTCAGGGAAAAATCTATATTGGCATTTTACGCTATGAGGTGTCAAGTTATGTGGAAATTTTAAAGTAAAAATTTGTTCTTGGATTTCAGATTTTCATCTTTATAATTTTATAAATTTGTTGAATTCAACTCATCTTTAAGAATATTTAAATGTACTTCAGAATTTTCTTGTATCCAAAATATGAACTTTTTTTGCAAAATTTTTTAGAGTTTAAAGTTTCAAATATTTTCACATATTTCAATAAAATATCTTTGATATAGATTTTTGAAATTCTAATTCATTTTTATGAAATATAATTTTTATCTGTAAGGCTTTTGCTCGTAATTTTTTATGAGTTTAAAATTTTTAATTAATCTTTTCTTTCACTGAAAAATTATTTTAATTCTTTTGGGCCAAAAATTTTCATATGAATATTTAATTAGGCCTCTTACGTGAATAAATTTGTAATTAAATTTGCCAATTTATAACCTTTAATTTCTTAACAATTTAGTCCTTCCACTTCATTTTTTTATGAAATTTGCAATTAAAATTTTATTTTTTTCTTGCATTTTAAAAAAATCATGAATAATTATGTTCAATTTCAAAATTTGATAGCTTAATTATACAAGAATTAATTTAATCGGGATTTAATTTTAACAGTAAGGTTAGTTTTATCTAAATTATCATGAAACTTGAGCTTAGGTTGCATGAGTAACACATATGGGTTGTTGATTAAGATTTGATGAGTCACATAAAAGGACAAAAATATTAATTTAACCATATCAAAGCTGAAAAAATCAAGAAAAAAGATAAAATTAACATAAAATTAAAAAAAAATAGAATGGCCATTCAGCCAAGAGGGGATGAAATCCCTTTTTGTTTGAACCTCCCCCTTATAAATCGGGGAATGATGCTTTCTTAAGAAGGGTAATGCCTCCATAGTTAAAAAAACACCCAAAAAAATTGAATTTTTCAAGTTTTTCAAGCTTTTAATGTAGTTTTGCTTAGAAATTTCCTGATTTTTCTTCATTTCAAGCTTGTTTCATCTTTTTAGTGAGCCTATTGAATACTTGTGCTCATGGATTTTGATCCATGTTTAAAGGCCAAGTATGAAGGCTACGATCATAGTTTCTTGATATTGTTTCGTTAGTAATAATGTAATTTTTATCATGAAAATGTATGATTGCTGTGGAAATAATGCTTTGATATTGTATATAATTTTATGCTATTTTTTTTGTTGTTCTTATGTTGATTTTTGATGAAATACATTGATATGTTCTCTATTCTTTTTTTTTGGGCATATTTATGGTAATATTAATGATGCAATGTCAAGAAAATTTTGTTTTTGGTTGTAAAACATGTTGGACACATATGATGGTATGCTTGGAATAATTTTTTATCCTTGATTTTAAGTTGTTTTATATTTTTTTTTGTAATTTTTGAAAATTATAGGGACCTAAAAATAATTTTACCAAAACTTTTTAAGGCCTTGAAGAGTATTTCTCATGTTGGCTGAAGCATACTAGCATTTATTTGCAAAAGTTTTTTTTTTTTTTTTTTATGTTTTTAGGCTATTTTGTAACTATAAAAGTTTTAGGGATTACAGTGCAAAAACAAAAAATCTTGTTTCAAGGTCTGTCATGCTTGGCCAAAAGTCTTATGCGCACTCGAGGTTGTGTTTGATGCATTTTAACAAGTTTACATGTATCTTATGCATTTCCTTTTGCAATTTTGAAAAGCTTTAGGACTTGTTTTCAAAATTAGGAAACAAATTTATTTTATGGTTTAAAGGGCTTAGCTAAAAATGGCTTGTGATTTTTGATGAGTTTTCCATGATGTTGATGATATGTTTGATGTTTAATTTTAAGTTTGAATCATGTAAGGACTAAATTGCAAAGTTAGAATAGTTTAAAGTTCATTAGGTAAAACTTTGCATTTTAGAGTTAAAAAGATTATTGATCATACCAAATTACCTATCTAGGGTATTTTGGTCATTTTAGAAAAATTTCTTGCATTTTTAGTTATTTTTTACTTAAATTGCAAATTTGAGAAATTTACGGTCTTATTAGCAATTTTTGCATTTTAGGTCACTTTTGATAGCCAAATTACCCATTTAGGGTAAAATTATCATTTTTTATCATTTTTAGGGTCACTGAAATGCTTTAGGTCACTTTTGATAGCCAAATTACCCATTTAGGGTAAAATTATCATTTTTTTATCATTTTTAGGTCCTTTAGGGTAACCAAAATGCTTTCATGATGAAGGTAGACCTTAGAGGCATTTTGGTAATTTATCTTATAATTATTACCTTTATTATCATGAAGATACTTTTATGTCGAAGGTGCATAATAGGATAAATTCATCCTTTATAATTATACCAAGTCCTTTAGGTTACTAGGATGCTTTTATGACAAAAGTAGTCCCTAAAGGTGTTTTTGTAATTTACTCCAGAACAAGTCTGATATGATCATTGGGATTCTTTCATGACAAAGGTGTGCATTAGGGATAGGTTTGTCTTTTATTATCATTTTTGAGTTGATTTAGGTTATCGAGATACTTTTATGTTGAAGGTATACCCTAGGGATATTTTACTAATTTCACATTAAAGCCTAATTTTTTAGAGTTACAAGGATACTTTTATGTCAAAGGTACTTTAAGGGACATTTTGGTCTTATCAACCATATTCACATCCTTTAAGTTTGGTTTCATACGTATAGTTGAAACCAAGTCTTAGGACAAATGTTATTATCTTTAATAAAATCATAATTTTTTAAATTTAAGGCAATGTCTTCGAGTTAAGTACTAAGTGGAATGCCTCCCAACATACGGAAGGGGTGCTACGAATATTTTTAATACTGAGATATCCTTTTTAAAAGTGAGAAATCGAGATTTTCTTTTGTTTCATAAAAATAAAACCTTTCATATTCTTTAAGCTTTCTGGTGGGGTGCAAAAGATATTTTGATTTTTAAAACGTTTCATGTTCCTTCGGTTCTCTAGTGGGGTGCAAAAGATAATGATAAAACTTTTTATGTTTCTTTGATCCTCCAATAGGGTAATGAAGATATTTTGATTCTAAAAAAAAATTAAAAACTCAATTATCTCTTTCGGAATAATAAATTCATTTCATAAAATTTTATTTTAATATATGGGAATTATAATTAAGTATCAGATATTGAAACCAAATAAATAATCAAATTTAGATTAGCAAGTGATTAATAAGGTACCAATTACCAAGCGTCATGAGAAGGATTGATCCTTACTCGTGATTATAATCAACTCTTGGATTGTTTCAAGTGATCTCTGGTATTGTTGCAGACCTCAGAGTTAATTTTTAAGGGTTTCATAACCCTCAAAATATGAACTTCAGTAGGTGACCAATCTTAGCTAGCCAAAATAGTTAGTGGCGACTCCAAGATAAATAGTTGTTTCATAATGACTATTTAGGGTTAAGTTAAGTGAATGATTCATCTTGACACCCTAGTTCCCAAAATAAGAAAAAATAATAATAATATGGCCTCTAAGAAACTAAAAAAAATAATGATATAAAAATATATAGGAACAAAGGGTACACCCACTTTTTAAGTTTAGCTGGGTAGGATTCTTATCCCAACCATGTTGTGACACCGTGCTTGTGGCAGCCAATGAAATTTTAGCTAGTTGAGCATACTACCCAAAGTTGTTGCATGGTACATGGAGAAAGGCGTAAAATGCCCCCATTTTTCACTTATAAACCTTAGTTGATTGTGTTCTTATAAAAGAAACCAATGACTCAGCAAAAAAAGAAGGGATTACATAAACCCATTCTAACACCCTCCAAAAAAAATTCTTCAACCATCTTTCACCCTTAACCACTCTTATTTTTGTAGCTCTCTTAACCACCAAAAAACACTTTAAAAACCATTATTTTCCTTCACTTTCACCCCAAAAACTATTAGTCTAATCCCTGCAAGCCAATTGCATTTGCTTATAAACACTAGCCATTCATTAATTCATGTAACATATGTTATATTTGATTAATATAATATGAGGTATTTCTTTATCTATAAGATTGATGCATAATTAGTAATTCACATCCTATGTAGATAATGCCCATGATATATAATGACTTTGCAAGCGAACTGTAAAAAGTTACAACTATGAGATCCTTATGCATCAAAGTAGTGTTCCTAAAATTTTCTTAGTATAGTATTGTCAAGATAAGACATCAACAATGCACAAAGATTGGCATATGTAAGCCTCCATGCATGAGATGCATGCAACTAATCTTATAAGTTGAAGTATAAAGATACTTGAGGACATCATATAGGTGCTGGTTATGGTAATAAGTTCACTGAATATGACCCACTATGAAAGTTTAATTTGGTATTTCACTAAAGTGTCTATAGAAATACTCTTATGTGTTAGTAGTATAAGTGATCCTTAGACTTGTGACACCAGGTCATCTCGTATATGAATTATCATACTTAGATATCATCACGAATAGGTTTCAAACAAACGAATATTAAATAAAGGTGGTTTTGGGTATGATATGAAGCATACTAAAGGTGGATGAGTGGTCCAGATAGGATTCATCACCCCAAGTGATTTAAGAGGACATATCTTGGCCAAGGCAATATGATTATGAAGTTAATACCTCGGGGTTGCATACTAAGATTGAACATGTCAAAAGTAGACTTTACAGCAAACTTTTTTCTATTCTGGGATATATAATGAATGGATTATATTACATTAAGATACTATACACTAAAGGGCTTGTCACAAACCAATTTGACATTCATGCATATCTGGTGGTCATGATGGATTGCTATATGCCATTCTTAGTCTTTAAATAAAAATTATTCTTAAACCAAGTAAATTTAATACCTCGGGGTTGCATACTAAGATTAAACATGTCAAAAGTAGACTTTACAGCAAACTTTTTTCTATTCTAGGATATATAATGAATGGATTATATTACATTAAGATGCTATACACTAAAGGGCTTGTCAAAAACCAATTTGACATTCATGCATATCAGGTGGTCATGATGGATTGCTATATGCCATTTTTAGTCTTTAAATAAAAATTATTCTTAAACCAAGTAAATTTATATTTATTTCCATTATGATCGAGACCTAATAGGTCACACACATAAGGGTGATTTTATGAAATTAAAATGAGACAAGGATGAAATTACCTATAGGGTAAAACATACTCGGGAGTTTTCTAAATTGTTAAAAAATGAGGGATCAAAGTGAAAATATGAAAAAACTTGACCCTGGGTATTTAAACCTATTTCATGTTATCCTTAACATATTAGAGAAAACCTTAAGGCACCTATTCACATTCCCTAAGTTGATTAATGACAACTTTGGTTTTCTTGTGCCATTTTTTTTGGCATTTGATGGGAAATTGTTTTCTTTTTGCTTTTTACAATTTTGGATCATAGAGCATTACTTGGAAAGTTTTTGAAACCTAATCTGCCAGCATGGATTTTGGCATAGAGGAGTCTCTTCCTTACAAAGGATTTTTGAGTCACCTATATGGATCATTATTGAAGGCTGGACATGTGGACAACTTTGGTTTGCAACAACCAGGCTTAATGTACAAGATTGAAGCAGATTCTATTTTAATTTGAGAAGATGGACCTTTTTGGATTGATTTATGAAATCAAATTTCTTTCTTTCTTGTTACGGTAGATCAATCAAAAAGGCTTCTACGATGATCCATTGAAGTTGTTCGGTTAGTTCAGCTACGTAATTCTATGTTTTTTTAGTCTTTTAATAATTTTTTTGTTCTAAATTGATTTCCATAAATCTAAATAGTGGGCATTAGATGCCTAGGATATGATTCTTCGAGTGGTTTTAAAGCCCCCTTATTAGCATTGATTGATTTAGGATTAGTCATTACTGACGGTAAAGTAGTTTTCGTTTAGATTAGTCTAAATGAAGCGATTTCTATCTTGAATTTTTTTCTAAAAATTTTTGCACTATTACAGCATGATAATGATGTGTTTTAATCATCTTTTAATTATTTAAAATCAATTTTAATAATTTTATGATGATTAAATCTAATTAGCCATATTTGAGTGCTGTTTGTGTAGGAATTACTTTGGTTTGGTGGTTTTCAAGTAACCTAAAAAATTTTAGAATTTTAGTTGCTATTTGGTGAGACTTCTTCCATGTTTTCCAGCCTTGGAAGAGTCATGAAAGGTTCATGACACTTTCTAGAAAAATAGAAAAAGGTTTGGATCGAAATTGCTTTAAATTGGTGCCATTTGGGATGCCATATAAGTGCATACTTCATGCATGCATTCATACCAGCTTCTTTACACCTTAATTTGTGGCATTAATGGTAGCATATGATACTTGAATTTGTAGCAAAAATCAGAGGTTTAGTAGGAGTGAATCGCTAATGGCAGCTTGAAATTTGGATGCTTGGTGGAGGCCACCATAGGGGGTGGCAATCTTAGGAGGATTGGAGTCCTCTTTTATGCCAACCTCCTGGATTTTAGGAAGTGAACCATTGGTGGTGGCTCGGCATTCGAATGCTTAATGGAAGCCACCATAGCAGATGACAAATTCGAAAGGATTGGAGTCCTTCTTTATGCCAACCTCATAGATTTTAGGAAGTTTATTCCTACTAGGAGTTTATTTTTTTAAGCTTGGTATGATCAGCCAAGATAAATATTAATTTAAAATAAAAAAAGGAATATTTGCTAAAAGTTAGCTAGTTACGCATAAAAGGGATTCTATTTAGATAGAGTTTTACTCTAATAAAACTCCTATTTTATCACCAAACCAATATTATCCAATCTAGATAATGTCTTAAAATGTTTAAGACAACATTGGATAATATTGTAATTTAATTGGTTAATCCTTATTGGATAAGCTTTTGTCCTAATAAGATTAGGATAAAGATTAATCATGTAAGAGATTATTTTCTTAATTAAACTAAAACAAGATTGGATAATGTTTTAATGTAAAGGATTAATCCTAATTGGATTAGGATAAAGATTAATCATGTAAGAAAATTATTTTTCTTAACTAAATTAAGACAAGATTAAAGAGACTATTCAAAATTGACAACTAGAAAATAAGTTAATATATTCATAAATGTTGTGCATGTATCGGATGATTATGGACTTAGGCCCAATATGATTGTGGATTGTTGATTGTTCTTGTGTATTTAATTTTTTAAATAGGGACTCTTACCCTACCTTATCTTTAATTTTTCGAGAATGTAAAATTGTTTTCTCATCTAATTCTCTTCAGATATAACTTGAGGTTTCTTTATTATAAATGTAATTAGATTACATACAAGTGTAAAATTAGGACTGTTTAGAAAAATTTTGTGTTTTGAATCCAAATAAAGGCACCATAAAGCTCAGAAGGTTGCAAGAGACTGATGAAGACTTTGTTTGTAATCACCAAGGAAATAACCAAGTAATTACCTTATGTGGCTCAAGGAGATTACATTAGTAAGGTCCAATATCATCCTATGTAGTGTGCATGATAGTAGATTTATTTTATGCAACAAATTAAAATGCTACGCATATTAGTCAAGTGAGACCTTAATTAAAAGATAAATGAACAAACAAAATCCCTAGTACAGTATTGAGTCACATGCTTTGCAAGATAAAGACGTCTTCCATTAAATTATGATAAGATACTCGAGTTCCAACTATAAGGATTTAGGCTATCCCTAAAATCCTTTCAATCTAAGCTGCTTGAATTATAATTAATGAATCTTACTCAACTAATGTCGTGTTGTTTGGATGTTTATGTATTTGACCATATGGTGTTAGAGGCAATGGTTAAGCGAAATGCATATGACGCATTTAGGCAAATAGTTACCACCTATTTGATCTGGGAGTTGTATAGAGATGCAATCGGTAAGCTATGTTGCCTACCTAATCAGGCCTGTTGTAATTTGTTAGGCTATCCCTAAGGTTGCAACATCTTGAAAAGGGTTCTAGCCTACTAAAAATACCTTATCGAGATTTTTGCATAATAGTAAGGGTTATTATTACAAAAAACTAGTGGGGAGGCCAATAAAGATATGATACCTTGTCAATATTGGTTTAAACACGTGAAAACTAGTTAAAACTTATTTTAGACTTGGTTGTTGATAACGATAATTATAATAACTGTACTATGAGGCAAACTTGATGCTATTAGCCCAAAATATTATACTACTATGTCAAATTAAGAAATGTTCTCAATAAAAGGAAAGTTTGTTGACTTTCACATGATTGAGTTGAATTACTCTATTATTGATTCAACTAGTAAGTTGATTTAGGATATGGATTAGATTGATGTAGTGACATAAGTTTATTAAATAACAATAGAAATTGGGTTCTAATAAGGTAGTTTTAAGACTAGGCAATGGAGTAAAAGTTGTAACTACTACCATCAGAACCTTACCTTATCATTCCCTTCAAGCATACCCTGTGCTAGGACTTTTAGTGGTGAATGAAATCAAGAGGGGATAAATTAATTTCACAAAATTTTGGTAAATTAAAACTTTGATAAATAAAATTGAGAAATGTAACTAATAAACTTTCGAGTGCAAGTTAGTGAATATAAATAAACAATTAAAGATAAGGGAAAGAGAAGCAAACTCAATGATTTAGAAAGGTTTGGCCTTAATTGCCTATGTCCTTTACCTCGACCTCACTTACCTCAGATTTCCATAATTCACTAGCTTGAATTATCTACCTTTAAAGGACAAGGTATAACTTTTACACTCCCTATCTTTCAAGACTAATATAGAAATCTCTACCTTTTATCTTTTGTGGCTAAGATAAAACCCTTTCTCACTACTTTTGAAGGTTAAGAAAAACCTTATGTACTTTTCTGGCTAAGTAGAAACCTCTCTTTTTTACAAGGATTTGAGTGTAAACAAATAAAACTTCTAAAGGTTAGGTGTTTACAAAAGTTTTGGGTCAAAGAAAATATGTATCTAAAGATACAAAATAAGGAATACAAAGAGAAGAAGATTTAATCCTATTAGAGATAGACTACTTAGCAAAAAAGAAAGATTTGACTTTAAGCACAATCTCTCTTATCTTCCTTTTTTTTTTGTTGAAGGTGTTGGAGTAGCTTATTTATAGCCTTGATCATGATTGTAGCCGTTGGGAACATTTGGTAAAAGAATATAGTTGTTTAAGTCTTCATAAATGTCATTTCCCATTGTTCCCCATGATGTTGGATTGATACATTCCAAGAGTATCCATACATGAGTTAAAATTATGACCGTTACAGGCTTCTGTATCGATACATGAGGTTAAGTATCGATACTTGTCATCTTGTATCGATACATATGCAATTGTATCGATACACTTAGGGGTTTCAGCCAAACCTTGGCTACTGCCAAGCAATGTATTGATACATTTAGGGTAAGTATTGATACTCACTACCAAGTATCGATACATGTTGATTTTTACTGATACATTGATGCATTTTGTTGATACATCCCTTTAGATCCTTTGTAAAATGCTTTTTCTTGGCTTGAAATTGACTCAAACATATCTCAAAAATATTCCAAGTATAAATGTGCATTTAGGAACATATATTTTTTAGAAAATAGAAACTTTGGATTTTTTTCAAAATATTTTTCAATTTAATACAAGTACTAAGTTGGAAATAGTTGAGACAAATCAATGTAGCTTAAGTTGTTTGTTATATTAAAACCAAAATTAATTCAAAGCTAATATTCTCTCCCTTTTTTATATAACAAAACTTAAGATCAATTTGTTTGTTAATGACTCCCCTTAAATTTTTGAAATTTGTACTGAGAAACTCCCTCTCAATAAAGGCAATGATTTTCAAAAGTTTTAATTTGAGAAAATGGGGTCCTTTAAAGCTACAACATTTCAAATTCACGATATTGCCCATTTATCACAAAACAAGATATAGCATTTAAACATAATTATTTGGTTCCAGCATAACAATATCATCATATGAATAGATGCAAGACATATTAAGCATATTTATGATATTTCTCCCTTTTTTTATTGTATCAAAACACAAGAACGATTAATTCAAAGCAATAGAAAAAATGCAAGCATAGTGTGCATAATCAAAGATGAGGAATGGACAATAAGGCACTAAATATATTCAACAAAATAATTAAAAGATGTCAAATAGAATGGAAAGAGTATGAGAATAACAAAATCTAAAAATCTTAAAGTAAGCCTAAAATAAGCCTAATGTGACTAATTATTATCAGCCGAAGGATCCTTAACGGGTGGAGAAATAGGCGAAGCAGCATGAGGAAAGGCTAGTGAGAAGCTTTGGAATTGCTTGGTTAACACTCCATGGCTATGCTCTAGACTAAAAAGGTGAGCATCAATAGAATCAAAGCAGTGATCCCAAGAGTCAAAGCGTCACTCTCATGTATCAAGACGTCCAATAATGGAATCACACATATGTTAGAGGTCCATCGGCGCGGATGATAAGGTGTCGAGACCCGAGGGTGGAGGAGGTGCATCACGCTCTATATCACCATCATCATGGTCAATAGGAGTGGAGCATCCAGTTGTGGAAGCAACAAAGGTGTTGTCAATGAGCTTTGGGAATGAAGTTGGTGCCTTGAATATCAAACCCGGTGAGCCCTATAAATTTACATCCAATATATCAGTAAGAAAGTACCATAATCTCGGGGTTGTAAGAAAGATCAAGACCTTGAGTGTCGAAGTAAACCTATGAACATAAAGGACAAGGTCCACAAAGTGAAAGTGGGTAAGGTTTAGGTGATTTTCGGTTTGAATCATATGGACCCACCAATAATCAGAATCGCTAATCAAAGTATGTTTGGTGCCATAGGGATGAAGTATATGGGAAATGACAAGATGAAGGAAGTGGTCAATGGGAAGAATGAGGGTGGCTTTTTTATATAGGGTACGTAAGGTAACGAGTACCGAACCTTTGTTGATTAAACCACCATTTAAGAAACCAAAGGCGGTCACAAGGGAAGCAAGGTTGACTAGGAGATCTTGTCCTAAAAGATAAGATCGAATAGCAATGACACAGTCATGATCATTAATTATAAGTGAAGCATTGCTAAAAAAGGCATGAACAAGATTCTCGTGAATCAGAATGTTGAGAGAAAGAAATTTAGTCTATGCAAAGTCATTGAAAGCTTAAAGATAAGGATAAATAATGGATCGAAGGAAAGGGGAAATTGATAACTTGACATTGTTGGATCGGCATACGGCATAAATGATAATGAATCACTCACGAGCTTGTGCATCTCGAAAACATAAGTCAAAGAATGATTGATTTTGGGTCAAAGGTGGTTGATGAGCGAAAAAAGTGAAAGCACGGATGACAGGCGATTTGTTTAGTCTTTGAAGGTATGCTAGTTTTTTTAGGGTGGCTAGGGAATTTTATTGAGCAGGTGGTGACAAGATAGAACTAGATGCTACTTTGGATAAACTGAAGAGAGGACAAATGTTGATGAAGCGTTTGAAATGATTGGAAAGACTCAGATGAAGTGGAAATGGGCTCGATAAGTTTTGTCAATGGTGGTGAAGATTGCCTAAGGGAAAAGGCTGATCTGAGGAAGGTAGGAGCAGGTATAGTGCTAAGGATGGGTTGTTTGAGGAGTATGGTCGAGCACGTGGTGGGCAGAGCATTTTATTGGTGATGTGGTATAGTTTTTTTGAGTAATTTTGGAATATATTACAATAGTCAAGGTTAGAAAGACGTGAGAATGAAAAAGCATTAAAAAATTTGGAAGAAATTTGGACAAAGTAGGAGGATTTTGAAGAGGAAATGGTTAGGATTTGAATAAAGAGGATTGTCATTTTTTTTTGTGATTTTGGGTCCTAAGGAATTGAATTTCTGGAAGGAAATGGTAAATTTTACGAATCAAACAATTTTGGATCAAGGATTGTAGAAAAAGATGAAAATTAGATGAGAAGTGATGATTAAGGATTTAGTGGGTTAAGGGAAACTAAGTGAACAGTGGTTGAGGTTCAATGAAAACAAATT
Source organism: Adansonia grandidieri (assembly GCA_038382065.1). Classification (NCBI taxonomy): domain Eukaryota; kingdom Viridiplantae; phylum Streptophyta; class Magnoliopsida; order Malvales; family Malvaceae; genus Adansonia; species Adansonia grandidieri. Next base: position 6,368,937 of record JBBYHK010000022.1, read on the forward strand.
CACGTGCATGAGGATTGCCTAAATCAACAGTCTGTATTGATACAAAGGAGAGAGAGTATCAAGACACGATATCGATACTTAGAGTTAGTATCGATACAAAGAATAATTATGGGTTTTTGTATCGATACGATGAACTGTGTCTCGAGACATAAAACAAGTTTGGCTGTATCGATGCATAGAGTTAGGTATCGATAGAAGGAACAATTCTGGGTTTTGTACAATACCTTGAATTTGGTCTCGACACTAGGAAAACACTTTTGCTAGTATCGATACATATAGCTTAATATTGGATCATTTCTATTAATATGGTATTAATTTAAGCTTATTTTTTACTCAATTGCTCATTGAAAAACATTTGAAAATGCAAATTTGAACAAAATGTTAATATCAAAATCATTTAGCATGAACATCATGAATAACCACTGCACATATCAAAGTTTTAAGGCTTAAAGGTTACCCATCATTTCTTTATGCATCTAGAGCATCCATTTGTATTACATTGCTCCTTATTGCTCTAACACACCTACAAGAAACATTCACTTGGTTTTTGGTACCCAAATTGCTTTAGGTCCTTGAATGTCGATTTCAAAGCCTCTTGTTCCCTTAGGGATCCATACTTGCCTAAATTATGTCATTTTCTTGATAGGACAAGTATGCAAATTATAACCATTAAAATTGCAATGTGAGCATTTGGTCATAAAAACTTGAAAAGATTTGTCTAAAATGATTTTCTTTTTTTTTGTTTCAAGCTTTCAATCTTTCTTTTCAAGTCAAAATTGACTTTCTATAAAAATGTTAATTTTTAGCTTAGAGTCATTAAAATCATTTTTCAAATTTTTTTTCATTCTCCAACATAAGTTTTGATTTTAATAGTAAATCATTTTCAACTTTTAATTTTGAAATCATTTTCTTGTGTTTAGAGTTCATTTCCTTAAACTTAACTACAAGATCATCAAATGCATCTTGTAACTCATCAAATGTATACGAATTTAAATTTTGAGAATTTTAGGTTACCTTGGGCTCATCAAGAGCCATGAAACAGAGGTTGACAATTTGGTCTTCCTTAGGGTCGTCATTATCGAAAGAGTCACTATCTCTCCAAGTTGCTACAAATGCCTTTTTCTTCTTCTTTTTCAATAATGGGCAATCAAATTTGACATGCCCTAATTTGTTGCAATTGTAGCACACCACCTTGTTAACCTTTTTAGATTGGGATGATTTGCCCTTATCTATCTTTATGAATTTCATGAATTTCTTTATCATCTCCATATCTTAACCATCCTTATCATCGTCATCCTCTTCCTTACTCATGGAAGCTTTTCCATATCTTAACCATTCTTATCATCGTCATCCTCTTCCTCACTCATGGAAGCTTTTAATGCAACTCTAACTTTTCTTGGTTGCTCATTTCCATGATTTATCTTTATTTCGTATGTGAGAAGTGATCCGATAAGCTCATCTAAGGCAAGGAGATTGAGGTCCTTTGACTCCTTAATTGTAGTCACTTTAGCTTCCCATGACTTAGGAAGGCTAACCAATATTTCTTTAACCATTTCCTTGTTGGAATACACCTTTACAAGACCCTTCAAGCCATTGACAATGTCCGTGAATCTATTAGACATCTCTTTGATGCTCTCCTCTGGTTTCATCTTGAACATCTTATAATCAAAAGTGAGCATGCTTATCTTAGACTCCTTGACTCAATTGGTCCCTTTATGTGTGATTGCCAATTTATCCCATATTTCTTTGGCATTATCAC
>JBBYHK010000022.1:6380323-6395712 GCA_038382065.1 Adansonia grandidieri
TTTGTCTAGACCATTGGTAAAGTTAGCATCCCCATTCATGTTATGTGCCATCCCCTTGTATGTTTGTTGTCTTCCCCCTATCAAAATGCATGTTTGATGGCTATCAAAAAACTGATCTTCAAAACCTCTCTAAGCCAAACATGTTAACCTCAACTAATGAGGATTAGCATAGACTTAGCATTTTCCTTAAGCTTAGCAAAAAAATCTTAAGGAAAATTAAGTTTTCAAAAATCTAGAATCTTGATTGAATGAGCTCAAAACTTATGATTTTCCAACGAAAATGGCCTTGCACTTGTTCCCAAAATGTTTGTGCCTTGTTTTTGAGTTGAAACCTTGAGTGGTATGATCAACGGGCTATTTCATTGTCCCAAAATACTCTGGGGCTGTGCAAATGAGTTTGTGACACTCATGCCACTCTTTCTCTTTAGTCATGGACGTTTAAATGTCAATGACCAGAGTTTGGACCCAAAAACACAACGAAAAATAAAAAAAAATCCTCTGCTTTACTTTGTCCCCTACTGGCAACATCACTGTTACAAATTGAAAAATCACTTTAAAACTTCAGACGACTTTTTATGAATTTTATAATATTTTTCTCTGAAAGTGTCTCAAAATATCTTTAAAACGAGGTCTTATTCACCCCTGGATCAGTTTAGATGAAAGAATTATGATATTTCAAACCTAGACTGTCTGGAATCCCTAGAGTTAACAAAATGCATTCTAGTTGGGCCCTTTAGCCCTACTAAACAATTTTCCCAAATCTGTCCAACATTTTTCCTAGAACGTTCATGAAATTCCCTTTTTCGAAAGGTATTATTTGTAATTTTTCAATACCAAACGAGTTCGTGATGATTTTTCAAATTTTGACATAACTTGTCCCTCGTATGCTCTGCCAGCAGCAAAATCAGTTCGAACTTGAAAATTTATTCCCTGAAAAGTGACGTTTTGGGATATTGGGAAATATTTTTAGATTGACCATCGTCGAGTTACCTTTCTAACGGTATCTTGTCCATACCCTAAAGCCTTCAAACCAATTTAGAATAAATTCAAAAAGTGGGATCACATGATGTTGTCCCCTGTTCTCGGTCATGGTCAAAATTAAGTTATTTCCTCGAATTTTGTCTTGAGATATTCAAATGTCTCTGTATCATCCTGATCAGACTCGAGAACAGGCTTCAACCTCTAACAAGCTCATATCAAGGCACAAACATATTTTACATCTTCACCATCCTCATTCACAACAACTTCTTTTGCTAAAAATCATCCAAATGCTCACTCATGTTCTAAATCACAAAGTTTCACGAACTTAATTTTTCCAACTCGACTTCTCTAAAGAGTGTCAGACATGTCACTTTTAGGGATACTCCAACCCCAACCTTTCGAGGGGATACTCCAATCTCGCTTTTCAGAATTGACAAGATTTAAAAATCTCCTTTGTCAAAAATTATTTGCCATCCATGGGGATACTCCAACCCCATCTTTCCAAGGGGATACTCCAACCCTGTCTTTCAACTATAATGAAAATTTTTCTCCTTCCCGGACTTCCATGAATGTGTCGAACAAACCTCATTCAATCAAGAAACCCAGATGCATCTCGAAAATTGTTGATTCGGTTATTCTTAGATAATCGATGCCAATTGCGAGATAAATTCCAATGGTATATTCCTTTTCTTTATCATTGAATTGGATGATCCATGTTATGTTACTTCATTTGTTGCCTTACTAATGTGATTTCTTTGTGATGATTATTTGCAATCATATTTTCAAATCATTTCAAATAAAATTAAAGCTAATGTTCCGCGTGGGTACCTGTAGTGCCCAAAGTGGAACATTCCATTTTCAAAGTAAAATCTAAAGGTTATTTTTATTGAAAATCTCTATATTCCCTATATCTCTAGGGCATGTACGAGATTAAATCTTTTCATCAAAACTTAGATTTCTATATATATAAGATTCATGCATTAAAAAAGGGTTATATCAAAATAGTGACGAGCTAAGATCGAAAGAACCGAAATCGAGATAAGACATAGCTAGTAAAATATCGATTTCGGGCATCGCAAAGAAGTTCGTACCTCATCGTGTGTAACCAACTCCCAAACCCAAACGGTGAATCTTTGCACTATGTAGACCACGGGAATGATGTTTTGAGTTTCGTAACTCAAAACATGGGTTTCAATAGGCATTCGGTCAAGCCTAGCCCAAAATGATCAGTGGCGACTTCATGCATTGGCCATTACGTGATGGTCATCCGAAGCCAATAAGATGAACGATTCATCTTATGGTCCCCTTCACTGTATCACAAGTCGAGAATCCGTACATTCTCATTCTCAACACATTGCAAAAGAAAAATCTCAGTCAAGAAGACATTTCCAAGTTAGAAAAATATTTTAATCGTATGCACCCATAGATCTACGATGATCCACTCCAAGGTACATCATGAGAAACCAAAGAGTTGATTTGGGAAAATCCTAATGACTTTTATCAAGTTCAACAAAAATAAGGGGCAACATCACATTGTCCACATTTTCAAATTTATTATGGTTTGGTTTTGAAGGTTTCTAGTGGCGAACAAAATGCCATTAGAAAGGTAACTTAGTAAGGATTAATGTAAAAATATCCCAAAAATCCTATAAAATTTCTTTCCAAGTGGAAGTAATTTTTTAAGCTAGGTCTGAGTCAACATTGGCAAAAAGTGATGGGTAAAGGGAATAGCAAACTTTGAAAATTCACCCCAAAGTTGTTTAGAAATCACAAACAATACGTTTTTGGAAAAAGAATTTGATGAACTTTCTAGGAAAAATATTTAAAAAGTTAAGGAAAGTCATCTAATAGGTCGAAATTGCCCAAATAGAATATGAATCATTGATTCTAGGGGTTACAGATAGCAAAAGTATGAAAAATCATAACTTCTACATGGGAAATGATCCAGAGGCAAAAAATATGTCTCAAAAAGGTAATTCAAAGCCCTTTCAAGGAAAAATATTAGAAAATTCTAGATGAATCATTTAGAGTTTGAAAATAATTTTCAAATAAGGATCACTGTACTGCCAATACCAAAACAAGGGTTTTCTTCAAGTTTATGGCTTTTACACATGTCCAATAAATGAGGTCCATGGCAGTGGAGTAACAGCCTAATCCAACTCTCGCAGAGTAGGTTATCAAACCACCCAATATCTATGCCATAGTCATGACGAAAGGCTCAAAATAAGACTTATGCAATACTTGAAAATGTTTTTGGTTCTTGTAAGGGTTAAAAACAGAATTCGTTTGGCCATGATTTCAAACATTTGTGCTTGATATATCCCTAAGATTGGAGAACCAATTTATTGAAAACATTAAATCCATGCTAATCCCCATTGATTGAAGGTAGAATGGACCTAACTTGGGGTTTTCTTTGAAAACAAACTTTTGCAAGCATCATAGAGGCATTTTAACAAACATATGATGAATTAAACTAAGTAAAAACATCAAACATAAGGCACCATTCAATATAGCAAGTTATACATGCATTTTAACAAAGGAATCATGGTGAAAATGCATTCAATGACATGGTAAAGATTAAAACATAATAGAATGAATATCTACACATGAAATAAGCATGTTGAGATGAAGAAAAATGCAAAAATGCATGGGTAGGGCTATTTTAATGTCCAAATCATATATGGCATTTTGTTTCATCTAAACAACATCAAGGCACTAAGAAAGTCATCAAAATCCTAAGACTACCATAAACAAAGCCACAATAATACATGGAAGCCTTATTAGGGTCATGGAAACATGAAGGTCCACTAATGAGATGATGAACAAAAATAGAAAATGAGATGAAGAAAAGATGGAAAATATACCCTAATGAAGAGTTTAATTCCTAGATCCTTGCTTAAGCAACAACCAAGCAATGTAAAGCTCACTTTGTTCCCCTATGTGCTATGGATTAGCAAAAAAAGAGTGAAAATAAGGAGCTTTTGGTAATGGTGTCTATGAAGGATGGTTTTAAGTGTAGAGATGAGGGAAATGAGAGGTTTTGGAAGGGTGGAAAGGAAACAACGAGAATGAAGTATTTGGGAGAGCTCCAAGGTTTTTGGTGGTTCAAGTTAATATGTACAACATGACCTAGCAAAAGGCTTACATAGGACTTTTGGCATTTACAGCATGAAGACTTATTGTACCAATGCCAAACCTTTCAATATTTGATTGTTTAATCTTGATTCTTGCAACCAGAGAAAACCTTGCATTAGCTAATTAAATAAGTAATCTCAATTTTATCCTTCACCAAATCAGATTTTCTCATGAAATACCCTTACACCAAGCTTAATAGACCTTTCCAAAATGTGTTAATCCAATGTTTAAAGCCCAAAAATTAAAATCCACATGACTTGTATGAATTTATATATGATATTGGATGATTTTTTAGAACAATGTCGTGACAGAATTCATGATTTGAAGTCATGGTAACAAGGGAGAAAAATGTCTCGCATTAGGCCAAAAATAGCCTTCTGTATTGATACATTGAGCAAAAAAGCCCAAAATGTAACGACACTTTAATTTGGTATTAATACAAAGCATGGTGTATCGATACCAAATTTATTGTGTCAATACATGAACTCCTGTATCGATACTTGTTAGCCAAAAATTAAGATTTAGCCATGAAATAACTATGTATCAATACAAACACCCTTGGTATCAATACCTTTCTTTCCAGTATTGATACACGCTTTGGTATCAATACAACTAGTAAGATTTTGGAGTTTGAATGACACAAAGCCTTGTATTGATACCTCACACCTATGTATCGAGACATACATACAAAAATGTAGATTTTCCTTATTATTGACTCTTCAAACCTCTTACCTCAATCGAGGATAGTGGAAAATTGACCTATGCTTCTCCAAGTGACCTCGATGGTGCCGTAGATGCTGACTTCTAATGTCTTCAATATTGGCCCAGACAAAATAGGGTGTCTACATTAATAATTATGGCTATTAGTCCAACCTTTTAATTTACATGTTAGATAATTTTAATTCATTAATTGAATTTTCTAGCCTAAATAAAATAATTTTTACTTTACGTAAGTAATATTAAATAATTAATTAAAAATTATCAAATAAATATTTAATTTTTGAAATAAAGTTATTTGGCTTCGTTTATAATATCCCTAAATCCATGTCGATAGATAAACTTATCTTGATAAGACATTTTTATCTTTATTGCCATATTAAGACACCTCTAATTAGACTCCATATATCTAATTTATATCTTAAATTATTCTTAATTGAACTTATTCAATTATGTCCTCTTAATTATACCTTTCATTTAATTAAGTTATACTTAATTAAATCTTGGTTTTAATCCAATAGATCATCTTATTTGGTGGAACCCACTAGGCTTCCAATATAATGGCAATAAATATAATTACCCAGTTAAGTATATTTATAATTATAGACCAAGATTATCCTTTTGCAAGGCATCATGGCCACTCGATATGTAAAAAGAATCAATATTATCTCTTAGAAAACCTTTTTGTAACCAGCCTCTCAGTGTACTTCATTCCTTTCACTAGATATCCTAAAAAGACCATGAGCATGGTGCAGTGTCTACTCATGTATCAATTTCTATAGTTTTTGGTTAACCTCATGAATTTAGAGAAACAATTTCTCCTAAATTCATCATGCGTTGGCCAACGACTTTGTCATGTTAACCAAAACCAAGAACAAATGAGATATGTCTGTGATGTCACTTGGAATGGTGAATCCTTTTTGGATCACTTATCTACCTTTGTATGGTTCATGCCATACCCAAAAACACCCTACCATAAGCATCTATCTATTGTGGACCTGTTTGTGATAGAATCAAAGCATAACATGCCCTATATAAGATGACCTCACAAGTCCAAGGAGTAATAGACATAACAAGATTAGATCCAGATGTAGTGGTTCATAAACTTCCCTTGAAACCAGAATGCAAGCCAATGCAGCAAAAGTTGAAAAGAATGAAATAGGAGATGATTTTAAAGATAGAAGGAAATAAAAAAGTAATTTGAGGCTAGCTTCTTAGGAGTGGAAAAATACCAAAAGTGGGTGGCTAATATTGCCTTGATCCTTAAGAAAGATAGGACGGTTAGGATGTGCATACTAAGATTTGAATCAGGCAAATACAAAGTATATTTTTTCTCTTTCACATATTGACACTCTGGTCAATGATATGGCAAAGAACTATCTATTTTCTTTCATAGACGGGTTCTTAATGTACAACTAAATTAGAATGGCACTAGAGGACATGAAAAAGACTAAATTCATCACAATATAGGGCACCTTTTGCTATAAGGTGATGCCGTTTGGGTTATGAACGCTACGGCAACCTAGCAAAAAGCAATGGCTATTTTATTCAATGAATGATGCATAAAGAAATCAAAGTATACAAAATGATATGATTGTTATATCACCGAGAGAATAAGAGCATGTCATGAATTTATGAAAGCTATTTAAAAGGTTAAAGAAGTACAAGTTGAAGCTTAACGTGACAAAATGGGCCTTTAAAGTGAAATTAAGGAAGTTATTAAGGTTTGTTGTAAGTGAAAAAAAGGATTGAGGTTGACCCTGATAACATCAAAGCCATTCAAAAGTTGCCACCTCAACATACACAAAAAGAAGTGAGAAGTTGATTGAATTACATTGCTCGTTTCATTTCTTAGTTTACAAACAAATATGATCTGATTTTTAAGCTTTTTGAAAACATAATCTGGGGGATTGGGATGAGAATTGTTAAAAAGGTTTTGAAAAGGTGAAGCATTATTTGTCGAACTCACTAGTTTTGGTACCACTAGTTCCAAGACACCTACTTATCTTGTACCTTACCATGTCTAACAAATCCATGGGATGCATCTTAGGGTAGCATGATGAAACCAAAAAGAGAGATGTCAATCTATTACCTTAGTAAAAATTTCACAGACTACAAGGTGAATTACTCCTAAGTACAAAAGATATGTTGCACTGTGGCATGGACTACACAAAGACTTAGATAGTATAAACAATATCATAGTAACTGGTTGTTGCAACATGGCTAGGACACGAATCCCAACTTGCTGTACATAAAGGCGAGTGAATCCCTCATTTCTTTACATTTATTATTTTTATTATATAGTTACTGAGTTGTCAAGATAATCGCTCACTTGACTTAACCTTAAATAGTCATTATGAAATGATCATTTGTCTTGGAGTTGCCACTAATCTATTTCGACTAGGTGGGAATGGTCACCTATCGGAGTTCATATTTTGAGGGTTACTCAAAAACTAACTCCGAGGTCCATGTTAATACTAGAGATCACATGAAAAGGTTTTGAAGTCGATTACAATCACGAGTAAGAATCAATTCTTCTCATGATACCCAAAAATTGGAATCTTTTAATTACATGTTAATTTAAATCTTGGTTTTTAATTTGATTTTGATATGCAATATTTCATTATAATTCCCACATTTCAAAAGCTTCTAAGCTAAATTTATTATTTCGTTTGAGAAAATTAGGTTTTTAAATATTTTTCACAATAAAAATATCATACCTCATTGGATGAAACAAGAGGAATACGAAGGTTTGTTTTATGAAACTCAAAAAGTCTCAAATTTTACTCATTTTGGAAAAGGGTGTCTTTTTGTTAAAATAATCCATGAAACCCCTCCCATATACTGAGATACATCCATAAACTATCATAACTTGAAGACATTGCCTTTTTTAAAAATTCTAGTTTTATTAAAAACAATAAAAATATGCCCTAATATCTGGCCTTGACGCAAAGTAAGAAACTAAACTTAAAGAGCCGAACTTGTTCGAAGAGACCCAAATGTCCCCTAAATTACACCTTTGACATGAAAGTATTTAAGTGACCCTAAAAGGCTCAATTCAAAAATAAATTACTAAAATGCCCTCCAGAGTATGAAAGTATCTCGATAACCTTAAAGGACTCGATAATATTTTCAAATGACCAACCTGTCCCTAAAATGCACCTTTGAGATGAAAGTTTCCTACTGGCTCTAAACGACTCGATTCTAAGATAAGTTACTAAAATGCCCTTAAGTTATACCTTTGACATGAAAGTATCCCAATAACCTCAAGGACTTGATAATGATATAGAATGACAAATATACCCTAAATAGGTAACTTAGATGGCAAATATGACCTAAAAAGCCAAAATTACTAATAGGTCCCTAAATTTCTCAAAATTACACTTAGGCTTTAAAATGGTTAAAAATACTAAAAATGTTCCTAAGGTATCCTAAATATCCTAGATGAACGATTTGTAAGGGAAATAACCTAAACAGCCCTAAAACACAAGACTTTGCTAAATGAACTTTTAACTTCCTAAACTTGCAAAATTATCCCTAAATGATTTAAAATGCACAAAATGGTCTTTAAATGAAATTAAAATGAATAGAAGACATTTCTAATGTACCACATAGCATTTAGGCAAGCACCTTAGGCCTAGAAACAATATTGTTCAATTTTGCAATTAGGCCCCTTATACTTTCTAGAATTATAAAATGACCCTTCAAAGGCTAGAAATGTAAGAAATGCACTTAATCATGTTAAAAATGTATGAAAAACACCCCTAAAGGACCTATTAACATTTAGCCAAACACCTTAGGCCTGGAAACAAATTTCACAAGCAAGCCCTTATACTTTCTAAAATTATCAAAAGTCCCTAGAAGATCAAAACTTCACCAAATAACCCCCACAAGGTTCAACCAAGGCTTGGAAGTACCTTTCCAAAGCCTTAAAAAAATTTGAAAAATTATTTTCTAGACGTTACAACTTCCAAATATTGTAAAATGCCTCCTAATGGTGTTAAAGTAAAAAGAAAAAAAAATTACCCAAACCACCTGACTCATATTTAGTCATAACCAAAAATACCCAAGAAAAATTTTCCCTTCAAAAATCCTACATATAGCAAAACAAAAACATATCCTAGCTATTACTAAGCTCAAACCATTACAAATATGCATAAAATCATGAAACATGAACAAATGAGCTTGGTTTATGAGAAATCTAAATGAAAATACCAAGGAAAATAGAATAAAAATAACATGAACTTATTTGTATGCTAAGATGAATATTACTTTCACAAAAATATGTTTTCTTGACCACAATCAAGCCATTATAAAAAATAAAAACAAACAATCCAAGAGATTAAAATAGTCCATCGCTTTCATACTTGGCCTTTAAACATGGATTAATAATCCATGAGAACAAGTGATCAATAGGCTCACAAAAAAGGAAAAAAATGAAAAAAAAAATGAAAACGATAAACAGAATAAAAATATCTCTAAATAAACTACCTTATAAAGCTTAAAGAACTTGAGAAAATGTTTGAGAACGCTTTAAAAAAAATTTTTTTGCTAGAGAATCATTAAAGGAGCAAATGAAGAAATCTTTCCCCTATAAATAGGGGAAAATTCGGTCAAAGGGGATTTGAAACTCCTTTGGCCGAAATTCATAAGAAAAGTTTTTATTTTTTTCATTTTTTTGTTGCCATTTTAGGTGAAGTTAGTTAATGCTTTGCCATTTTTTTTTTTTTTACTTTTTGTCATAATTTATCATGCATTTGTCAAATAACTTGTAAGCTAATCCTATAGGATCCATGATGGCCATGTAGTACTATTTGCCTGACTTAATGGCTTAGTTAGTATGAAACTAAATTAATTGGAGAAGGATTTAATTCCAACCAAATTGATTTTCTTGCACCTAAATTAGTAAATTCTAAAATTAAAATAAATTATGTACAAATAAAATTAAATTATAAATTTACACGCATAAAAAAATCTTGGAAGTAAAAAAATGAATAAAACCAAAGTGCAAAAAATCTGATTGGAAATTCCATGAAAAAAATTAAATTGGGGAATTAAATTGTAACAAATACATGTTGAATTGAAATTCATGTACTCATGAAATGAAATAAAATTCCACATGATAAATCTAATTAAGATTTTAATCAAGTGGGAAATCCAATTAAAATTCCATAGACAAATTTTGAACCAAAATAAATGATGTTTAAAAATTCATCAAAGAAAGAAAAAAAAAGGGAAAAAAAGGTTGTGGGCTTTGGAAAATTAAAATGGCCTTGATGGACTTGTTAGAAAATTAGAATAAGCTTAATGGGCTTATCGGAAAATTAAAATAAGCATGGTGGCTTGTTGGAGAATTAAAATGGGCTTGATGGATTTGTTGGAAGACACATGAGCTTTAAATTCCATTAGAAGGAAAATCCTATTGGCTCATTAAAAATAAAATGGATAAAAAAATATTTGAGTTATGAAAATAAAAAATTTCATGGAAAATCCCAAATGAAGGGAAATTAATTAAAAAGATCTTTTATGTGAAAATTTGGAAGAAATATGTCCAAAACAAGAAAAAAAATCTGATTGCTAAGGCCTCATATTCTGAACTGTTATTAGAGCATGGAAACTCAAATTTAAACAATAAAGATGTTGACTCTCCTTTTGGTGATTTTAAAATTATTCCTACATCATCTTCTTCTTTGGCTGTGGATGATTCGTAAAAGTATAAGGTCCCTTACTAAATGAAGGAAAATCCCACAATGCCCTCACTTTTGGCTCACAAACATTGGTTGAACACACTTCATATAAAGAAACTCAGCAAAAAGACTAACAACAAACTTGGCACACACTTTTCAAACACTCAAGAAACACATTAATCATTATTACATTAAAAACACTCTCTCATTCCCATAGCTCCCTTCTTTCTTCAGAAAAACCTCCAACAACCCCTCATTTCCTTCTTTTCAGCCTCCAAAACTCCATCCCATTATGACCATAACCAAAAGCTCTTTTTTTCATCCTTTTCTTGCTAACCAGTAGCAAAAAGAGGGAAAACACTGAGCTTAGAGTTGCTAGTAGAGGTGAAAGTTCAAAGCTTTTTGTTATTCTCTACCTTGCTCCATTTATTTTCTGTTTTTAACATTTGCATCTTTTTACTGAGCCATTCATGTTGCCATGATCATCCTAGGACTCTTATACATTGTTGTGGCCTTGGTTGTGGTAGTTTTAGGACCTTGATGATATTTTTTATGATGCTTTCGAGTTGCTTAAGTGACCAAACATGCTTCTCTTCATTTTTGCCATCAAATAGCCCTTTTTCACGCATTTTTGATATGCTACATTCATCTTCACATGCTCAACTCATACTTGAATGCTAATCCCATTATACTCTATGTATATTCCTGCATTTTTTTTTATAGTTCAATACCTCTTATAGGATAAAAATGTTGTTTTGAAAATTCCAACGTGTTTTCTTTTGGTTAAACATGTTCATATCATCACATGGCATGATTCTAGATGTCATTTTTTAGGCTAACATTTTCATGCATGTTATTTGTCATCACTTTGCATTTTGGTTATCTCTTCCATGTTAAAATGTCATCTTTGTTTGTTTGAATGTATTGTCCATCTTTATCTTTATGTATGTTATATCTTGTTCATAAAATTTTCGCTAGAAAAGCTTGCTCATTGGTTGTAAAAATCATATTTCTAACCAAAACCCCAAGTTAGGTCTATCCTACCTCTAATAGATAGAAACTAACATGGATTTAATGTTTTCACTAAATTGGTCCTCCAATCTTAAGGATAAATCAAGCTTTTCAGGTCTGGATTCATGGTTAAATAGCACAAAAATATTGTTTTTCAAAAGAAAATAACGTTTTTATTTGTTAAAAATGTTAGGCTTTGATCTTAAGTTTAACACCCTCATTTATGGCATGGTCAACAAGTTGTTTCATCATCCCAAACTACTATGAGATTGTGGGATGAACTTGTGATGCCCATGTCACCCTTTTCTATGTGTCATGGATGTTCAGATGTTCATGGCTTGAATTTGATCCCCAAAAACCCAAAAAAAACACAAATTCCCTTATTTTCACTCTAGCAGTACTGTAGCCTAAATTTGAAAAATTATTTTTGAGCCCTAAAACATTTGTTTCAAATTTCTTGATATATTTTTTCCTTAAAAGGCATCAAATTGCCTTTTGACAGGTACCTTGCTTGCCCTTGGATCATTCCGAATAAGAAAATTATGATTTTTTTAACCTTTGCCATCCAAACCCCTAGAACCAGCAAATTGCATTCTTTTTAGGCCATTTCTGCCCACCAGATGATTTTTTAAAATTTTCAAAATTTTTTTTTAAACTTTCATAAAATTTCTTTTCTAGAAAGGAATTGTTTGCAATTTAACAATTCCCTTTCTGGAAAGGATTTTTCAAAGTCCACTGTGCCTTTTCTCCTGCACATGTTGCCAGTGCTAGAACAAACCTAACTTCAAAAATTAATTCCACCTAGAAATTGATTTTTTTTAGGATTTTTGGTCTACTTTAATATTAATACTTGTCAAGTTAACTTTCCAATGGTACCTTATCCACCCCTTGAAGCCTTTGGATAAACCAAAATAAATTTGGGAAGGGAGATAACATGATGTTGTCCCTAGTTTTTGGATTTGAAATTAACCTATTTTCGTGAATCACCTTTATCGAGATGTTCAAATATCTCAAAATGCATCCAATTGATTCCCTATGGAGTCATATCCTACAATGCAAACCCTTTTAACAAAACTTCATTTCGAAAACATCTAAAATCTTCATCATTGGGAATAGTCCACACCTGCCTTTCGAGATGATATTCCAACCCTACTTTCCACACAAAATCCAAAAATTTTCTTTCTCCAAGACATATTGGGTCTTTTTAATCAAAACCTTTTTTCTTCACACCTTAAGTGACCATCGAGCCCAAATGCATCTCAAAATTGTCATCTTGGTTATTCCTCAATAATCGAAGATAATTACAAAATAGAATCTAATCGTCCCTTCTTTTCATGCCTTTTTATGTGTTTATTTTTATGCAATATTATTATGTTCTTTTTCATCTTACTAACACATTTCCCATTTTTTATATCCCTTCTACATTCATGTTTCCAAATTGTTTTCAAAAATTACAAGGCAATGTTCCATGTCCGTATCTGTTTAATGCCTAATAGGAATATTTGATTTTTCAAAATTAAATCCAAAAATCATTTTCATCAAAAATCCTATCTCCCCCACACCTCTAAGGTGCATACATGATTTAAATTTTTTGTCAAAACTCGGATCTACTATTTTCACAAAAATTCATGCATTTAAGGGGGATTATATCGAAATAATGGTAAAGTGGAACTGATAAACTGAACCTAAAGTAAGATATGGCTAGCAAATGTAAATTTCGAGCATCGTGGGTCCTTCATAACCAACACCCAAACCCAAAAAAAACATATCTCTAGACCTTGCAGACCTTGAATTTGATTTTTCGAGCTTTGTAACTAAGAATATTGTTTTCAATAGGAATTCGATCATGCCTAGCCCAAAATGATCGGTGACAACTCCAAGTCTTCGGTCACTTCATGGTGGCTATCCAAGACCAATTGGGAATGCAATTCGTCCGACGATCCTTCCCTTTATGACCATTTTACTATGCCTAATCCAAATCCCCATCAACGGATAACCTAAAGGCAATCTTGACTAATTCCAATTCCTTTATTTTTAAGTCAAATGGATCACCATCCAAGTGATTCAAGCAGGTGTTGTGCCTGCGAAGGGGCACATCATGACAAAAGTAACTAATAATAAATTTTTAAATTAGATTGTAAACTAAAATTTATTTGAAACATATTAAACATGAATCAACTAATTTTTAGTATTATCATTATTATATTTATAATAATTAATCATAAAAAAATAAAAAATGGTACTATTAATTCAACATTTGATTTATTATAAAATAATCATGTACAATATATTATTATACTTATTATTAAAATTTTATGTTAATACAATAATAGTCAAAAATACAAAAATGATATTATAATTTCAACATATGATTGAACTTGGTGTTTTGCATAATATTAATATCATTAATAAATTTAACTTAAATCATATTTCTCTTAGTGTTTCAAACAAATAAAACATTAAATTTACTTTAAAATAAAAATATTATCTTGTAAATCAAAATATAAAGATTAAATAATTAAATAATTAAATTAAACAATATAATATCCAAACAAAATACATTTTTCAATTCCTAAAATCAACAAATAAAATTTTTTGATCATACATATTTTTGCATTACACAGTGTAAAATAATTTTTTCATTTGTTGATAACTCTAACATCCATATTAGATATTGATTTTAAAGTAACTGTGGTAATCAAAATATCAATATATCATTTGCCATTAGTGAAGAATAAAATATCAAAATTATTTTTTTCAACAATCAAGAAAATAAACTTCTCTAATCTTATCCAAAAATAAATTCAACTCTATTATATGTGATATAGATCTAATTAGTGAAGAATAAAATATCAAAATTATTTTTTTCAACAATCAAGAAAATAAACTTCTCTAATCTTATCCAAAAATAAATTCAACTCTATTATATGTGATATAGATCTAATTTTATAAATTTTAGATCCTTATAAAAATAGATAAGTTCATCTGATAACAAATATGCAATTAAATTAAGACTTATAAATTGATTAATTATTTATTATATAAAAACAGTAATAGTATTATAATAATAATGTAATTTAAATAATTAATTGATATATCTAATGTTACTGTCAAAAAATCAAATATCAATATTATACAAATTTCAACAATTTGGATTTTATTTGCTATTAATTATGAGAAACGAAATACATATATTATGGTTAAATTAATTATGATTTAATACGATTACATATCTGAAAAGTATAAAAACATAAATTTTAAATTCACAAATATTTTTAAGTATTTCAAATTTACCACTAAGCATCAAAAAAAAAATCTATGAATTTGATTTAATGTGTTTCATTACACAATTTACATTACTTTTAAAATCAAAATCCATTTTTGAAATTTAAATTTTCATATGTAATCTTAATAAATAGATTAAAAATCTAATAAAAAGCAATAAAATAAAGAAAAAATTGTTGGACTAAGTAAATAAGGGCCTAATTAGTTATATTTAGTTGAGTAAAAAGTTATACACATAAATATTTGAATTTATTTATATCTTGTTTCATTCTAATAATTTTTTTAAAAGTAACCCGATGATTTTTTTACATTTATTTATCTAGTGTTATTTTATACTTATTTTAAGTCACTTATAAAATAAAATAAAATATTCTTATATAACAATTAATTATATCAATACTCTATTCCAGAATAACTTACAAAAAATATAAGTTATTAATAATTGTAAAATAATAAAAAGTATCAAAATGTACAAATTATATTTTTCTTTTTACTTTATATATATATATATATATAAGTTTGCTTTTATTTTCACTTGAATGATATTATACTAAAACTTATAAATGATATTAA
>JBBYHK010000022.1:6397928-6411706 GCA_038382065.1 Adansonia grandidieri
TCTCATTCTCATTCTCATTCTCATTAGAACTCTCAATCTGAGAAGCTCCACTGTTTAGTTTAGCAACAGTCCTGCTGCAAGTTTCCCCAAAACAATTCTGCACCATCAAAGGTTGCGAGCCTGGTGTTGACAAAACAGTGAAATTACTTGTTTGCACTGTAGAAGACTTCAACCCAGCATAATGTGGTGGTAGTATAGAATTATTAGCCCATCGGAAAAGGGTTGATTGAGATTCCGGTATAGGGAATGCATCCTGGATGTTTGTATTAACTAAACAAGGATGGAAGTAAATTAGCAGTGGCTCCCATAAAGCATACAGTTAGTAACTAAACTAAAACAGAAATATGTGGAGAAATGACCTTATCAAAGAAAATAGTACGGACCTAGTAATGCCTCACCTTCACTTGCAGATTGATGCAATGCGGTTAAAGTTGCTGTGATTTCCTTTGACAAGGAACTTGTTGATTCGTCAGGGCCACACAGGCTAGAGTTTTGCTTATCTGTCAAGAATGATCTTTTCACATTTGCTGATTCCAAAAGCATCCTTTTTACAGTAGTTTTCGGAGGCTCAAAACTAGCCCAGCTCTGCCACAAGGTCATACAAACTAATTTACACATTAGAAATTTGCAAAAGTTCTTAAGAGCTATGTTGTTCTGACTAGTCATTTTCTTAAGTACTCATGTCAGACATATTTTTGGACATAATTATGGAGATATGACCCTCCAAATACATGAAAAAACTATAAAAAAAAATGAATAAACCCATGTCAGACACATATCTTTACTCGACACACTCGACTCCAAGTAACAAAGCTTAAGAGTACAATGGAAGGCAAACACATTTATATAAAGAACCCTAGAGAATACCATCAGTAAATATCAGGACACAGGTACTTGTTTTTGCAGATGGAAAAAGAGTTCCATCAAGTTAAACCCTAAACCCCTAAATATTAAGTGCAAGAAAATTAGAAATTTTAAAACAGTATAAATTCCATTATCTGGATGATTTCTAAGAAAGAATCTAGACCATTCAGTCTAACTGTTTGAAATGATAATAGGTTCCCAATTGCCCTACAGACCGAAAGCAAGAAGCATTCACAAAAGATATTTGGACCAAAGCTTCCTAACAAATTAGATTTCTGACGCACTAAATTGTTTAGATTCATATTATAGCTTGAACCGACAGCACAGTTATCAAACTCCCACAATTCCAATTGTTGAGAGATGCCCCCCATAAAACCATATCAGGAACAAATTTTAATACTACATGCACATTAACATCTGCATAAAAGTAAATGAAGAAGGTTCTGGCAAACTTGCCCTATCATGCACCATATCTTACTTGGGGAAAAGCTAATAGATAAAGACTCTTCTATGTACCTGACTACTTTGACTTTGGCCTGTTATCAAAAATATTGATAGGTAACATTACATAAAAGAGGTTTAAATGAATAGGATAATGGAACATAATAATGAAGGATTCCATTTTTAACTAACCAAAAGGTAAAAGAAAAGAAGAAAATAAAAAAGCAAGTTAAATAACACTAGTAAGCTCATAGCAGTATTGCTTTTAGAATTAACAATATTTCCCATCCAATAACTGAACTAGACACATAGCCAAAAGCAGATCCAAAATATGAGAAAATCTGCTATAAAAAATAGAAAATATGAAATAAACCAAACAAATATTACCTGATCCAGCGAGTCCCTCCTCCTCCTTGCACATTCTGGGTCAAAACTCTTCAGAGCACTGGATTGGTTTCTCCCAGACTGATTTCTAGAACCGGTGGACCCAGAGGAAAGAACAAGTTCCTTCACTGAAGACATGTTGCTAGATTTTGTAACATGTGGAGAGGTGAAAGAAACATCATGAGCTATTCCAATCATTTGGAACAACTGCTCCTTCACATTTTGTTGTTTCACAGGTGACTCTAAACTCAGAATAGCCATTTGTTGTGAGAGACATGCAGAAAGTTGCTCAGCAGCCGCTAGTTGTGAATTCATTGTGCTATGTAAAGTATGGAGGGATTGAACATGTCTGCAAGGAAAAGTGCTTAGTTCAGCAACTTTCCGGTAAAATCTATAAAATCTAGATTACCATGTACAAATTCACCCCCATGAATCTGCAAAGCATGTTATAGTTGTAGTGGCCTGAAGACTGACAAGGATCCGTGTTGGGGGGGAAAAAAGAGAGAGAGAGAGAGAGAGAGAGAGAGAGAGAAAGACCAGACCAGCCGGACCCAACTGAGAACCAAAGGCCTGTCTGATCTGGCTTATACCTTAGAACCAATGTTACATGGACTCAGGTATCACATGAAACACTAGTATGTGTTCGCCTATATGTGATGTTGGATAGAAAATGGAGAGAAAAATAGAAGATCAGTATGACTCATCTTTTGTTTAAAATTTTGGACTTGCAAAACCGGCAAAAAAGGATCCAAAAATTAGATAAAAGTATGTGGATTCATCTTATAACAATGTCCTCCATAAAAAATATATAAATGCAAATAATGCAATACCATTAATAAATGTATTTATTTCTATATTTGTTCATATAATTTTATATAAATTAGTCATTTAAATTTTTTATATAATTTAATTTAATTTTAATATTTTTTTTACATCATTACATTCATATTTAAATACAATAATCGATTTTAAATTAATTCCTTTTTGCTAGAGGACTAATGGTTTAGTTAGAAAGAGTTGAGTATTAGGATACAGAGTTTAAAAAAAGGCAGTTAAAAGAAGATAAGGAAATGGATATATGGATCAAACCATAAAAATGGACCGAACTACATTTTCCTTCTTAAATTGCAGCAATCACAAGGGTCCTATCGACATTTGTGATGAATTATCAACTGTTATAATGAAATGTTGGATACATTGAATGTCCCACCCTACCAATGAGTGGAACACAGGTGCAACAACCATTATTGAAGAGTCCCTGTAACCCAGCTTAGAACAAAATATTTTGAAATGATAACAAACTGGCTGAACTGCTTAAAACCAGGATTAAACCAGTTTAAGGTTTATTTTTTAAAATTCTTTTGTAAGAACTGAGATTTAAGCCTTTAACCTTTACAGTTCCATATTAAAGACCATTAGCCAAATGTATAATTTTATTAAATATATTTAATACCTATTTAATATTAAAATTCTTTATTTAATATTTAAATTCATGTTAATTGAACCCTCCTTTTCAACCCATTTGACCTCCAACCTGAGTTTTTTCAACCTTGGCAAGTATACTTGCTCAAAGATGCTAGATACAATAGGCAATAAACTATAAAAAGAACATACCTTGAAGGCCCAAATCTACTATGTAAAGCTCTCCGACCTGCATGAACTCTGTCATTATCACCAAATTTATGGAGTTCAATGGTGTTGAAATGCCTCTCTAGTTCAATTAACTGATTAGTCAAATCCTAGAAATGGAAACAAAACGTGAACTTAATTAAACCACAAATCAGACCACGTTGCTTCACAACAATTATCAACTGACAACTCACCTGATTCAATTTCAATATATGCCGCCGCTTAAGCTCAAGCTCAGTACTCAACTTTTGGCAATTCCAAAGGTCCCAGTATTGGCTATCAGAAGCTTGTTTAATAACGCCTTCTGTGTATATTTTCCTGGCCAAAACTGGTAACCAGCACAAGGATACATAGTAAATTATAGAAAACCAAACTTAAAACGATAAGGATGCCAAAAAAATGTACTAAACAAACTGTGATCTTAAAAATTTAACAAAACTACCAGAACACAGCCATTTTTGTGTTCTTTACATTTATGTTTTCAGTACTATAATTTTTTAATTGTAAAAAAATCAAGAGTTTACAGGTTTTGTGTCGAATAAGTCTTTAGGTTTAAGTCCTTTCATGTTTGGATCACCTCATGTAAGTCCCTACAAGTTTCGTTCACTTCAGGTTCGAACTATTTCAAGTCAGGATAACCATCGCTTCATATTTTTTACCATTTTTAGTTGGTTTGAATCAAACCAAATTCAATTTCCAACCGCTTTGGACAGGTTTTAGGTTTGGTCAAATTACAGGTCAGGCCTTCTAGGCATCTGATGCAGTAAACTTCTTTATAGATCATTTTCTAAAAATTTTATATGGTGAAACATGGCCATTACCATCCTCTTAATGACTCTCAAGGTGGGCTAATTTTCCTCCAAACTAAAGGTTCTCGCCCATGTAATGTCGGGAAATTAAATGCTTTCTCAGATTGTTGAAAATTTGCTTGGGGCAGCAAAGTACATGTATACAAGGTATGTAAAATTCTAATGTAATCAAAATTCAAAAAAGAATTGTCAATTGTTTAAATTGCCAAACAATCGAAATGCATGTACTTAAATGAAACATTTTAAAGCTTGAAAATACCTTGCACAGTTTTATCAAGAAGTTGTTGGATCTTCCCAAGCCGCTCATCCGTTAGGTTCTACAAGGCCCATAAACAGTCACGATCAAAAAACATTAAAACAAAATCATGTACATCTAATCAGATGGATAGCACTTTGCAAATCTTTAGAAAAATGAATAATACTACTTCAAATTCTATTAACATGATATAATGCCAAGACAAGGAACATTGCAACTCATCAGTACAGAAAAGGACAACTTAATTTACATTCATTTTAATAGATTGTCCAGCCTTTCTCAACTAGGAAAAAAGATTGATCAAGTTCAGTATTCAAAATCATGCAGGATGCTTATTAATGTGATGATTTGAGCTCAATGTTTTAGAATAGAATGAATCAAATATTCCACCAATAAGGCACTCTACAGGTTTTAAATTTGAACAAGTTCAGAAATCTACCATACAGTTCATTAGTCTTTTTCATCTTGGGGGTTCAAATACAAAAATGAAAGTTTTCATGACACGACATAATTTCAAGTAGGCTTTTGTAAGTTTTCATGGCAAAACAATTTTGGCTTCATATTAGACTTCTACCCTGCCACCTGTTACATGGGTGAGGTATGGGAGAAAAAAAAAAAGGGAGAAAATCATTCCTTCACGAACCCATAGAATATGGGAGAGAGGTAGCCAGAGAACTTTCAGCTATTTTAATTTCTCATCTGTTCTGTCGAAACAGAAAAATAAGAGAAAAAAGAAAAAGAAATTTGCAACTTAGGAAACAAACCAACTCATCAAAAGCTCTGAAAGAAACCATGTTGGAGGGCAATGTAAGACTAACTTGAAAGCTTCTTTAATATATTATATTCAATTTCTATAGCGTCATAGACAAGCTAGCCAGAAAACACTGGAAGCCAAAATGATTGATCTAACTTGAAGTTCTACTCCTTTTTCTTCATCCTCATATTACATTGGACAATCAGAGACTAAAATCTCCGCATGTCATTATCTCTTTGTTTTTCCAATCCCATGTAAAGTTCTAATCCTATGCATAACTAAGGCTAGAAAACTTTTGATATTTTATTACATTTACCCTTTCGAACAAAGATCTCTTCAGAAGAATTGAGTAACTAAAAATCAACAGATCGAAGCATTATCAATCAAAAGCTATAGCTAAGAAGTACATAAAACATAATTGAATCAATTGACAACATCAATCAATGATGCAAAGGGTACCTTCCATCCCCTGCATTTTTCAGAAAGAACTGCTATGTCCTGTTCCAGCACTTCAACTGAACTTCTCTGGAAAACAGTGCAAGCATCCCTAAAGCCACCAGTTTCCTCTATAGATTCCAGAAGTGTGTCCAATTCTTTGGCCATCTCTTTAATCTGGTGAAAAAACAAAAAAAAAAAAAACACAAAATAAGAACTAAAGAGGTGGCAACAATCTATTTTTGAGAAAATACAAAAGCACCAAATTGCTCTCTTGCACATACAGATTGAGATTTCATTAACAGAAAACCCTAACCAACATTCATCTCAAAGATTCATTTGCATGAGATAGACAATAATAAGAGTGACAAAAAAAACTAGGCTGCTTTGAAAATGCATTTCCATAAAAAAAATGTTAAGAAAGAAAATGAATAGTCTTAAGCTTATGAAATTTCAATACCACATGTATGCTAATACAGATCTTCTAAGTCCTAATGACTAGCGAGTTATGCATAAAGCAATACACAGATCAATACTCACATGCAAGCACAAGCTAAAACAATGTATATGAAAACCACAAGAACATGTACACTACATTGCTGAATTGTTTCGATAAGTGTGGTTCCGATTTCAACACTCTTGACTGGGCAGCAGATTTATAGTCATCCTTGGGAGGATAAAGCTTTTGATTGGAAGGCTTTTCCAGTGAAAAATTTAGCTGTGATGATAATTGTGAGCCACGAATTGAAGGAACTGACTCAATATTTCCTGCCCCTACTGAAGATTTTGGAGCCCCAGCATCTAGAAGTGTGCCTGAAAATTTATTAACAGAAACTGATATACCAGTAGTGTCCTTCAGATGTGAAGGTTTTCCACCATTGCTACCAGGAATGCTTGTAGCACCTCCAGTACCCTGAGCTCTAGTATGCTGAAAATGACTTGGATATGAAAGTGAAGCTCTGGCATCAGACTCCTCCGAAACCATGAATTTTCCACTTGAAAATGGCTGAGACTGAAATGGTGCACTCTGCCAGCCAGTTGATCCTGCTTCACCTACTGGTTCCTTAACCAGCTCAAAATTTTTTGGTAAGCTCTCCAGGTTTGGTTGTAACAAGGTGTCATTTGAAACTCTCCCTGCAAAAGAAGCAACAGATCCAAATCCTGGAATCTTCTGTGTTTCTGTTTGACTACCATTCCTCACCTTGTTACCGGGTCCCTGTAATTGAGAAGTCTTCAAAAATGATTGCCCTGAATCGATAACTTGCTCTCCAGAAAACAAGTTTGGTTGGGTACCTGGTTCTAGGTACAGCTTTGAGGTTGGAGGCCTTTGTTGGCCAACAGCTTCAAAAGACTTAGAATTTTTTAAAGAAACTGATCTATGAATATCATCTTTACAAAATAGTTCATCAGTAGCATGTGTAACTGAATCCACATTCCTTTGAGAATGCTTTAAATCAATTTTAATAGGAACATCAATACTTCCATTACTGAGAAGCTCTGTTTTGCTTTTATCCAGTAATGGAAGAGCTGAAGCCACCAGTTCTGACTTTTGTTCACCCAGTCCATAAGTAAGTTTAGGCTGATCAAATTCCGCAGGTATCACAGCAGCAGTATCCTCCTCTTTATCAGAAAGGCCAGAAACATCAGGTGGAACAGAATTTTCTGTGACACTGCAGTACAAACAAATCCAATAGCTAATTGGGAGTAAAGCAGGACGATAATGCCATGATAATGAACAGGCTGCTCAGCCACATCAAACAAAACTTTGCTTGGAAACAAATAATTAGTTAACCCAAAAAAAAAACACCTACCTTGCAATGTGGAACATAACAAGCTTGCCCTCTAAAGTAAGGCATATAAGAAGACAATATGGTGAAAGCTCCTTGACTTCTTCAACTCCAAGTTGCACTTTAACACTCCCAAAGAGAGAAACTTTATCAATGCAAAGCCCCATGATCAAATTATCATCACCATTATCTAAGCACAAACCAATTCACAAAGATGCATTAAATTAGGGCATTGAAGTTACATCGATGCATCCAACAAATAGCTGGAAACTATTGAATACAATGGCAAACAAATAGTAAGCGTTAGTAAGCACAAGGCATAAGATGACACTATTTTGTAGAAAATGGGCTAGTAATTTTCTCCCTACTACAACATCGGTCTGAAAAAATCAAGTTTTAAATTAACCAAGTTAGAATAAATGTAAATAGTTATCACAATGCAAATTTAGGAAGAAAAGTATACAATAGGATATGAAATCAGTTACAAAAGCATAACTTCTTAACAAGACCTCAAACAGCACTACCAAGTTCTAGACTAGGATCTGAGTCCATACAGCCCCTTCACATAAGATGCTCGTTCAATCCATAATGTAATGGGCAATCTCAAAATGCTTTACAAAATCTATACCAAAACAAAACAAAACAAAACAATCACTTGAGCTATTTCTACCAAGTGTAAAAGACAGGTTGAAAACCTTGAAGCTCAATCCTCGGGAGCCAATTATCACGTTCAATGTCAACAACTGAAGCTTCACTCATTCCAGCGAGTGACCAACTGAGCAGCACAATATGCTGATCTGTGTTCTTTCTGTTAGCAGCAATTGCAAGCTCGCTGTAATTAAATGAAGCAAAAATTACCCCATAACCAACATGTGATAATTCCTGGAGAGCTTGAATAAAATGGAAAAGGGAAAGAGATAGGAATACGTATTTAAGGAGGAAAACAAAGAAGGAAGAAACACAAGTTTACAAGTTAATTGATACTCAAACTATAGAATGTAATGGGAAAAAGGGAAATAAAGGAATGACAGTCTAATCCAAGCTTTAGTTAATTGATTGGTAACACAATAACAATTAGAATAGAAACTTCAGGCAACTTCCCCTTTTATGAGATTGATGTACAAGTTTAAACAATTGAACTGCAAAGAATCAGAATCAAAAGGAAATGAGAATGAAATATATATATATATATATATATACACATATATATATATATTTAAAGTTACAGTTTTTCTTAAGTGTGTTATTGTGGCTAAACAAATCAAAGTTAGCTCTTGCAAATGTATGGATTGTATGCCATTATCTACATCTATAAGCCATCTAGCATCTACAGTATATGTATATAAAGCACAGATGTGTCTTAAAACTTCTGCTTGACGAAAAAGTGCATTTTCTAAATTGTCAGACTAAATTATTTTTATTGATTATAATTTTGAATTACGATATTAAATAAATAACAATACGATTTTTTATGCATAAATAAGAATTCTAAATTCATTGAATCACTTTCATTATAAAATGTTCTACTTGGCCTAGAATTCTAAACTCACTATATTTCTAATTGTAGCCATACTAAACATTTGTATTTATATAAATAATATTCTTTTAAAATAAAATAAAACTACAAGTAACATGTGAAACACATGAAAACAAAAAATGGCAAACCTCCAGACACGTGGAGGAAGAAAATCCAAGAGCATGAAACTACGTCAAATTACCATTGTTCCAAATAGCTCAAGAATAAGTAAGGTCCGGTTCTGGAGGGCACAATGTCATCAATTAGACCCGCAAACAAATCACTGAAGGATAGCACAATCATATCAGAAGTAGCCTGCAATCAATTTGCTAAAAGTTTAAGGTATAACAACAATCACATTAAAAAGACAGAATCAATTAATATGGTGTTTTGTGACCATAACAGTTCGTCATAAACCAGGGAGAGCAATAAGCTGGCTGCTGACCAACATAAAGACATCTTTTTCTAGTTGGGGAACAGGGATTCAAACTGTTCTCTTCAAACAAGCGATCATTCATCAAACAACTGAGCCAAATACTCAAGTCCTAAAGACCCTTTTTTGAATATGATGGTATAAGCCCCAATTACTTAATTAAATTAATCCTTATTTCAAAAAATTCCAAAGAAACTCGAATTAATCCTTATTTCAAAAAATTTCAAAGAAACTCATCAAGCTACCGTCAAGGAAGTAATACTAACATCAGTGATTTTGCCTGCCTTGCTTTTGACTACTTGGACAAGGTAATTTTCCTCTTTGGCATCTCCAACAAACTGAAAGCATCCGAGAATAATGGAATCAGGACGAACCCATCTGATAGTATCCACTGAAAAAATTATTCAAATAAAAACTGTTCAGTTTCAGAGGTTAGGAATGGAGAAGATTTGAAATTAAACAAAAAAAAAAAAAAAAAGAGAAAAGCCATGTATTGATTAGGAATACGGTTTTAATTGTGTGTTCACCAATAACTAGGATTGTTCGAACAACAAAATCCTTGTATACTTTTCACGTAATAATGTAAATATCAAATACACTTCAACTATGATTGAAGATAAATTTTCTAAGCCAAGATTGAGCTGCAGCTGGAAGAATAGAACAACTAAGTAACTGAACTTGGCATCACAGTGATAACCCAATTAGACTCTTTTAATTAGAAAAATGCATTTTATGCTCGAAATGTTTTCACATATACTGTTAAACATTTCAAAACACCTGTATACACATGATAGCATACCACACGCAAATCAATGCAACACAGTTCTAAGCTGGAAGAAGTTGCAAGACATCAAAGCTAGAGACACCAAGCATAGAAACATAGAACAATTAAGTAATCACTGAACTTGGCATCACAGTGATAACACAATTAGACTCTTCTAATTAGAAAAATGCATGTTATGCTCCAAATGTTTTCACAAATAGTGTTGAACATTTCAAAACACCTGTACACACATGATAGCATACCACACGCAAATTAATGCCACACCTCTGAGCTGGAAAAAATGTAACGCATCAAGTTATAGACGCCAAGCATGGACTCTACAAAGACTTGTCCTACATTATTTATAAGGCATATTTATTTCAGTTCACTTTTCATAAAAAGAAAAAGGAAATCTTACCATTTTGACAAAGCAATGTAAGAATGTAACCTCTAACATGATCATAAAAAAATAGGCAATTACAAACAGGAATAAAGTAGCCCATGGCTAATATGTAAGAAAAATCAAGAAGCAAACACAACATAAAAATCTAAAGGAAAATTTGAAGATGAAAGAAACCCAATTAAATGCAAAATACCTTTTACAATGCGATCATCATCAGGATCACCAAGCCAAGACTTGAAAGGCAATGCTATGCACAATTTCTCGTTGAATTTGGATGACAGAATACTAAGACTATTATCTTTTGCCACAGCAACAAAAGCACCTTTTACACTCCATTCAACTAGGAAAAGAAAATAAATATTGTTAGATCATTGAACAGAAATATTTTTCAATGGAAGTGATGTAAGAGGAAGCGAGATGGGAAATTGATGGAAGAGAAATCATTCATAATGTCACTCTTCGTATGATGCTAATGTATAACAAGCCAAATGCAACTACCTAAAACATAGAAAGGTCAGGAAAGGAAGTGAAAACGTGAAGCCATATAAGGAACTTCTAATTTAATTAAAAAAAAAAACAATAACAACAGTGTCATTTATGTTATATACAGTACATATGAATTGGATAATGTTTATTGTCAATTGATAATTGAGAGGTAGATGTTGTGAGATACCAGCATCAACATCCTCCATCAAATGGTTAAGAGGTTGAGTAAGAATTCCATGATATAGCTTCCTATCATCTGAAAGAACAAGGAAAGAGTTATCCTTCTTCTTTCTCCATCGAATATCCTTGACAAAGCTTGACTCAGGGAGTGAAGTGGAGAAAAATGGATTTATCTCCTACATACAGGCAGAGTCACGTGAACAGGATATCATATCGGAAACACCCTCTTAAATATAATGAAAGAAATAGTACCTTATTCAGAAGGCAATTCACATTGAAGAAATGAATATCCGCGGCAACAGAAACCGCAAGGATGGAATCGTCAGCAGAAAGTGCAAGAATGTGAACCTTGCCAATGGGAACATCCACCACACTCAAATCCTCAATGCTAGAACAGGTGCCGTTTTCCTTAATGTCCTTGGCCAAATGAATCACATCCTTGGTCCTCGCCACCAAGAACCCTAAAACAATACAATTTTAGTAATTACTTCACATGAAAACATTACAATTTTACAAGTCCTTGGGCAAATCAATCACATCCTTTGTCCTGGCGACCAAGAACCCTAAAACATTCGGTATAGTTTTATATCATCCATTTATTAATTAACTCACATGAAAACATTACAATTTACAAGTGCAGAAATACAAAGAAAGGAAAAAAACTTCAAAAAGCAAGAGGAGAGAGAAAACACCGGAAGAATGAGCGAGAAATAGGAGCTGAAAACGTTGGGAGAGGGCGAGTGGCTGAGAAGGAGGGCTTTGGAGCTCGAATAAGGAATCCCGCTGAGATCTGACAGGCACGGGTTCGCCAATTTTCTCGAAGAAGAAATCCTTGGTCTCAACATGCTCCCCTTCCTTCTCTTCCCGAATTTCAAGCCGGCTGCACATTTTTTAGTTTTCTACTTTCAAATTCTCTAACATCAATCAAATCGTTTATCCAATCAGTTCTACAAGGGTTGTGTTTTGAGGGGTTTTAGGCTGCAAAACACTTAACAAAACCCTACCGCTCCAAAAGCAAAACACCCGCGGCGTCAATAATTGCGAAGAGGGCTCCTATAAATGGGCTTTCCGATTGGTGGCTTTTTCAGGCGGTGATTAGTAAGTTGGGCTCCCTGTCGATCTAGCCATTCTATTATTAAAATCGAAAGTGAATCTAGCATTACAAATAAAATGATATCAATTTAATAAAAAGTTATATTAAAATTAATTACATAATGATAAAATAAAAATAAAAGTATTTAAAATTTTATTTTTAAAAAATAATTATTCACTAAAAACTGTTAACTTAATACTTTTATTTTTAATTTTAATTTATTTTTTCAAAAAATATATTTTTTTAATCATATGATAAAATATTAAACTTTTTTTTTATAAAACAAGAAAAATGTTCAAATTAAGAGATTTATTACAACTTTCTTTTCCCTTATTTTCCTATGTTTACATTTAGAAAGAATAGTTTTTTAAGAACAAATGACAAAGGTCTTCCAATTTGGTTTTTTTCCCGATAACAATTGGGTTTTTAGATGATTAGTATGATAATGGTTCTATCACTTCTTAAAAATTAAATTTTCATTTTTATTTTTAGTATGTTATAAAGTATTCACTTTAAGGAGTTCAACTTTTTTTTGGAATTATTTTCTCATAATCATGGAAATATAATTAACATGAGAAGAGATGGAAAGTATTAATAAAAAAATTATATAAAAATTAAACACATAATGATATAAAAGAAGTAAATGCATTTAAATTTTTTATTTTTAAAAAATAAATATCCATTAAGAAAAGTACAAACTTATTACTTTTTAATTTTAGTTTTAATTTTAATTTATTTTTCTTTTAAAATAATTTTTTGAAGAAATACATTTTTTCAACCGTGAGATAAAATATTAGATAGTTTTTTATTAAACAAGAAAAATATTCAAATTAAGAGAATTATTACATCTTACTTTTCCATTGTTTTCTTGTAGTTACTTTTAAAAAACTATAGTATTTTAAAAACACATGATAAAGGTCTTTCAATTTGGCTTTTATCCTAATGATATTTGGGTTTTTGAGCATTTGATACGATGAAACGATCTCACTTTTAAGAATTAGAATCTCACCCTTATTTTTAGTATGTTATACATATTCACTTTGAGAACTTCAACTTTCCTTTTGAAATTATTTTTTTCACAATTATGGAAATGTGATTCGGATGAAGAGAAGTGGGAAAGTATTCAATGTAGTTGGAAAATTAAAAAAGGACTTCAAGATAAAATTACCTTTCTTGATCCCTAGAATTTGTTAGCTAAATTTTTTTTATCCATTACTTTTACTAATTACAAAATTTTGAAAATTTAATTTAATTTTAAAATTATTTTAATTACTATCAAATTAAATTGCATTCCAGTTCAAATACATATTAAATATTTAAAATTTTCATTCTAGTTCAAATATATATTAAATATTTAAAATTTATTTTTAATTTAACCATATATCAAATTTGAAAAAATATACTACGTTATTTTATTTAAAATAAATTAGTTATTATTTAAAAATTAAACTTATTAAATGGCGTGTCTGTTAATAATAAATTAATGCTTTTAATAATAAATATCTTTGAAATAAAAATAATAAAATTTGCTTTTCTTATAAGGAT